>OX393550.1:13955915-14146435 GCA_947650365.1 Chamaelirium japonicum | reverse complement strand
ACACTAGATCGCGTGTTAACTCCCTTCCTAACCATTTAAACTGCACTAAACCCCTAAAATCCAGGCCCATTTAAACTACACTAAATCTTACCATTCATCCCGTGATTGTTGTTCGCATCAATGGCTATAAACTCGTCTGCTGAAATTTTGGCAACCCCAAACCATCAGGTCGATCTCGAGAAATCCGTTCGAATAGAAATAGCTGTGATTGATTGATTATAGGGGGAGGGGGAGTTGGTCATGCCGAAGGCACCTGCTTCGTGCCAATCGGCACGGGCAAGGAAATGAGTGTCCCTATGAATGTCGATGTTGTTGTCGAAAGTGTTTTGTTGCTGAAGAATCCCTAAAATCCCAGCCCATTTAAACTGTACTAAACCTGACCGTTCATCTATTGATCGTTGTTCGAATCAACAGCTATAAAACTTGCATACTGAACTTTCAGCTCCCCCAAACCATCGGGTCGATGTCACGCCCCAGAAATCTGAAACCGATCCCTGGGGTGTGAGATGAGAAAAACCAAGGGATTTAGGGTTTGGTCGACTAACCCATGCCAATTAGGGTTTCTCACAGGGCTGTGACTCTCTCATAATTGAAGAAGAAGAAGGGAGAAACAAGGAATATTTTAAAACTTAATTTTTATAAAAATATTTTTTATTTTAAAAGAGCTGAGAGATAAATTTTTTCGACAGAGAGATGATCACGCTCGACCTTCAACCGGGTTATCCTCTCAGCATGTGTGGCCTATCGGCGCCATCACATGCTGACAGGAATCCCTCTAAGGGAGCACGAGGCTCAAGCCTCCGACGGCGAGCTAGGAATCTCACCCTCTCCCTGACACTCAGCATACTGGTCTAGGAGTCCTATCTACAGGGCTAGTCAATTAGGCCATTTAGATACTTATATTTTCACTGTGAACTACCCTAGGCTTGTGGCCTTAAGGAGAGGCCTACCCAAAATACCTCCAGCTGTATCAATGCTTCTAACAATTAACTAATCTTAAACTAACTGATTCTTATACAATATCCACCCATTACATTACCACGAAACTACATACCAAAATAAAATACTACTGAAACCCTAAAACTGCCTCCGGCCTCCCACTGCTACTCTCGAACCTCTGGACCTGCAGGAGAGTCTACTCGTGGGAAAGAGTAGCCCCCAATGGGAAATTGGGAGATTAGCCAAATTAATGGCTAGTGACATCCTATAGTCTTTAATAATATGAGACGACATTTTTAATTGAATTAAATTACATAAGCAGTTCAAAGTTTACAGAAGGTTAACCTAAACCTATCAATAATCTATGTTCACATGCAATTCCTACTGTCACTAGGTTATCTACCATACAGTCCGTTAGATATACTACAGTGCTTAATTATGAATTACAATATAAATCATATCTCCTAAAGTGAACACCGGATAATTTGTTACACTAGATCGCGTGTTATCGGGCATTACTACTGGGCCTTCTATATCGATGTAGAGGGTCAATTCTCTCGCCGGGCATCCACCATACACACATCGCCCAAATGATTATAAGATATCTTCCATCTTTCATGATGGAGCTATACCACCCCACTTGCGTTACTTTGGGGGCTTCAACCACCCCGGGACAGAGTTGCTAGGCCAATCCTTACTAAAGGGCTACTCCTATTGGCTTTACCACAACCCTTGCCCGTGACCCCCTAGCCTACTGGTCTTCGGCTGTGCGTGCAGGGTGGTTCACGTCCCTTGCGCGCACGAGGTCCAATCTTTCCACATAATAGATTATTATAAAAATAGCTTTGACGTTTTACCCCGGGATTCGCACCGCACTCACAACCCATGCATCACAGTTACTCTCGCTCGTATTCCCGTGTGTCCGGGTCTCCACACTCCCCTCAGGAGGGTGGGACCCGAAAATTATTATTTAATTATTAATTTCCAAAGCTTAAGGGAATTCCTACTTACGATGTTCAAGCAATCAGCAGAAATATTATTATTTAATTATTAATATTATTAAGCATGCGTCGCCGGACTCGCGACTCCGCATGCAAGGCGGGGTCCACTCGACCACATGCGGCGATGTCCGGCGGGACCCACATGCAGCGTTATGGATACCTACCTTTAGTCATTACTACTTCGAGAAGCCCTCGGCATTACTACTAAGGCGGGGTTTTCGAACAAGGTTAAGGTTTGATTCGCCATCCGCCCGAATCCGGGGACGCCAGGATAAACACGAGGTTTGCTCAGGTGTGATCGGGACTGATTTTACTCAATTAGTAATTATGACCATAATATATCAAAACTTAATAATTTAATTCCATTACCATCCTTTAAAAAAAACGGAGGACAACAAGGAGGAAATGATGTCCATCATCAGCCTATATCCGCATTAGGCATTACATGTCGTTCCCATGTGCTCTTGTAGGGCTGTTTCGGTCAAGAGCTTAGTAAGGGTCAATGATTAGGTTGCAACCTTGCGAATCAGTCGTCGGGCCTGCTACCAACAACACAATAAAGACGAGAGATATAGTGGTTCCAACCGAGGTTTCCGCTTCGGGTGCTCGGCCGTGACTGGCGAGGTGTGATGCTAAACCGAGGATCGACTAGACTTGCTCGGCCACCGGGCGCAAGGCACGATAGCCGCAATGAGGGGAGGGACAGGTTCGGCCAGCACCACACAGTGTGCTATGTGATGGTGGTCGGTCATAGTGGTCAGGTGACATTTGCTGCCTGGCCACCGGTAGCTGTCGTAGCAAGAGCCACAATGGGTAGGGTCGGCCTAACAACAACAAGGAACACAAGAGAGAGAGAGAGGTAGGGCTCCGGGTTGTAGCCGGACAGCCTGCCGGCGTCGACTGACAGTAACAGGGCCGGGTCGGGTTGATCGGACGACCGAGTACAGGGGTCCGGGTCGATGGGTCGTCGGTGATGGTGTTAGGACCGTGTGACCGGCGATCGTAGCCGATCAGTGTCGAGGCAAGGTGGCGGGTCGAGGTGGAGGAGTGATGGGGCACCATTGATGGGGTAACGACCATCGACTAAGTTGCTCATGGGGAGGGTTGGGCTCTGGTGACTGCACCGTTGCCGACCACGTAGTCGGCGATCGTGGCCATGGCAAAAAGAAAAGAGCAAAACGGGGGTCGGCCAAACTAAGAACCAAGCGGAGAGGGGGATGCTGACCTAACCGGGGAGGGGTCGTCGGCTTCGGTTGCGGCTCCTTCTCCGGCCGGCTGCCTCCACTCCGGCCACCACTGCACGCAGCCACCGAGAGGGAGGAGAGAGAGGAAATCAGGGAGAGAGAGAGAGAAAGAGAGAGACTGGAGAGAAGAGAGGAAGAGATCGGAGGGGAGAAGGGGGGTCGGGTCCGGGTTTTAAATAGAGGGAAGGGGATGGCCGGTAGGGTAGGGGGGCGGCGCCGGCGAAAATCGGGGCGGGATCCAGGGCGACGACAACGGCGGGATCCGGGGCGCGATTCGGGGCGGGGGGCATCGGCGAGATCCGGGGCGGGAGCGGCGGCGGCGGCGTCGGGTTGGGGAGGGGAGAGATCGGGGGGGGATGGGGCCCAGGTCGGGTCGGGTCAGGTTCTTGAGAGAGAGGGGGTCGGGTGAGAGTGGGGATCCGAGTGAGAGAGAGAGAAGAGAGAGAGAGAGAGAGAGAGAGAGAGAGAGAGAGAGAGAGAAACCTGAGAGAAGAGAGTGAGAGAGAAGAGAGAGAGAAGAGAGAAAGAGAGAGAAGAGAGTGAGTGGTTGGGGTCACGGGTTGGGCTGGGTAGCGGGTAGGTCGGGTATGGGTGGAGGGTAGTGGGTTTTGGGTTTTGGGTTTTAATCCCTCTTTTTTTTTTTTTTTTTTCAGTTTTTATCTTAATTTTTTTTTTTCCTCTGGTCATTACATCCTACCCACCTTAATAGAATTTTCGTCCCGAAAATTTAATTACTAAACTGAGGGTACAATTCTACTAATCCTACCACCAAAGTAATGAAAGCCCATCCACATCTGGTACCATATTCTTTCTAATACTGCCCTCGAGAAGGTCAATCAATACATCAATCATACCAAAAAGAAAAAGACTCCGTCACTAGCTAGACTACTACCCGAACTTATACAATTGAGTCACATAATTATTAGGATAGGATTAGAACATTAGGCGCTCGTGGAGCTCTCACAAGGCATAATGTCCAATCGTGGTCCTAACAACTATAGACTAATAAAAATTTCGTGACTTTGGATTATCTTCCTTCCTTGAATAAGGAGCGTCCCCCTTATTCAAAAGTGAGGTAGCAATCCGATTCACGAAACAGAATCACGAGACATTCTCCACTAACAATACTAACGAGGTAACATATAAACCTATGCTCATACATCTATAGAACCGAATTGAAGACAACTAGATAACTCGAACTAGTACGCCTAGACTTAAGTCCTATGAGACTTCTCTCCGGAGCAAATGCGTCTATTACCTACACAACCACTACTACCCTATTATCCTACAAGAAAAACACCACTAAGATATGAATTAGATATACCAACATACACACTAACTAACCTAGAAAATGTTGAATCCCAGATAACACACTAAACCACAAACGAACGAGAATCGAAAGAGAACAATGATGAATGAAAATAAAAACGCTGACGCTCAATGAAAGACCTAACACTAACACTTGCAATTAATATCGCAAGACTTAGAAACTATGATGCACAATTCAGATATACGAGGAAACTTACTACTCACGTAGAAAATACTGAACTACGATAACAACTAACCTACTGACCAAATGGAGCCGAAAACTAGGATACTAACACGATTACACAGTATACTGACAGTATCTTTCTACAAGATTGGTTAATCGGTCCTAAACTAAAACAATTAGAAACAAAGTTAAGTGAATCTCCTAAATAATTACTATTCGTAAGACTCCAACTGATAATGCATTCCCCATTTCCAAAAAAAAATAAGCAAGTCCCTTAGCATGGTTATTAACCATACTCTAGTACTAGTGTATCTCAATGTCATCTCAACGTCACTGCCGTCTAGCCAGTGCACTCTCTCTCGTGAGTCCAAACAAGAAATGAGTAGCTAGCTGCCAAAGTTCCTTTTGAGAACAGTGCAAGCTCTGCCAACTGCCAAAGTTTCCGAAGAAACAGTGCACGCTCTGCCGCAAGTTCCAACAGGAACTGCGTAACCAGCTGCCAAAGTTCCTTTTGAGAACAGTGCAAGCTCTGCCAGGTGCCAAAGTTTCCGAAGAAACAGTGCACGCTCTGCCGCAAGTTCCAACAGGAACTGCGTAACTAGCTGCCAAAGTTCCGATTGGGAACAGTGCAAGCTCTGCCAGCTGCCAAAGTTTCCGAAGAAACAGTGCACGCTCTGCCGCAAGTTCCAACAGGAACTGCGTAACTAGCTGCCAAAGTTCCGATTGGGAACAGTGCAAGCTCTGCCAGCTGCCAAAGTTTCCGAAGAAACAATGCACGCTCTGCCGCAAGTTCCAACAGGAACTGCGTAACTAGCTGCCAAAGTTCCGATTGGGAACAGTGCAAGCTCTGCCAGCTGCCAAAGTTTCTGAAGAAACAATGCACGCTCTGCCGCAAGTTCCAACAGGAACTGCGTAACTAGCTGCCAAAGTTCCGATTGGGAACAGTGCAAGCTCTGCCAGCTGCCAAAGTTTCCGAAAAAACAGTGCACGCTCTGCCGCAAGTTCCAACAGGAACTGCGTAACCAGCTGCCAAAGTTCCGATTGGGAACAGTGCAAGCTCTGCCAGCTGCCAAAGTTTCCGAAGAAACAGTGCACGCTCTGCCACAAGTTCCAACAGGAACTGCGTAACCAGCTGCCAAAGTTCCGATTGGGAACAGTGCAAGCTCTGCCAGCTGCCAAAGTTTCCGAAGAAACAGTGCACGCTCTGCCGCAAGTTCCAACAGGAACTGCGTAACCAGCTGCCAAAGTTCCGATTGGGAACAGTGCAAGCTCTGCCAGCTGCCAAAGTTTCCGAAGAAACAGTGCACGCTCTGCCGCAAGTTCCAACAGGAACTGCGTAACTAGCTGCCAAAGTTCCGATTGGGAACAGTGCAAGCTCTGCCAGCTGCCAAAGTTTCCGAAGAAACAGTGCACGCTCTGCCGCAAGTTCCAACAGGAACTGCGTAACCAGCTGCCAAAGTTCCGATTGGGAACAGTGCAAGCTCTGCCAGCTGCCAAAGTTTCCGAAGAAACAGTGCATGCTCTGCCGCAAGTTCCAACAGGAACTGCGTAACCAACCGCCAAAGCCTCCGAAGAGTCGATGCGTAGCCTCACAATGTCCTCTACCGGACAGTCATAATCCACCGCCAAAGTTCTCGAGGAACAGTGCGTATCTTGTCGCGAGGGTCTTCATCGAGACATTCCAAAATTTAGGAACCATGTGAACTCAACTACTACCTGAGATTTCCATCTCCTGGTACGCTCTTTGAAACTACTGCCCCTAAGGGTCATCATCACTACTCAATAACATATAAGCTTTATACCAGCCCATGACACACCAAAGAAAATTATCAAGAAGATTATACCTAGAACTAAATAACGGACGATCCTAAAAATACCGACTAGGCCTCTAATACTAATGGTCGATGTAGAATCAAGGAATCCTAAGATACCGGCTAGGTCTCTAGTGCTAAGGGTCAACGAAGATTAAAAAAGTTGACTAGGACAAACTGAATGGACAAAAATGAATGGACAAAACAGAATAAAAAAGTTGACTAGGACAAACTGAATGGACAAAAATGAACCGAATAGATCTAACCATTCATTCAAAAATCAAGGCATGATCTCTTATTGGTTTTAAATCCCAACCCATTTAAAGTGCACTAAACCCCTAAAATCCCGGCCCATTGAAACTGCACTAAACCTGACCGTTCATCCAGTAATCATTGCTCGCATCAACGACTATTAACCCACTTGCTGAAATTTCGGCCGCCCCAAACCATCGGGTCGATCTCGAGAAATCCGTTCGAACAGAGACAGCTGTGATTGATCGATTATAGGGGAGGGGGTGTTGGTCACACTGAAGGCACCCGTTTCATGCCAATTAGCACGGGCGAGAAAATGGGTGTCCCTATGAATACCGGTGTTGTCATCAAAAGTGTTTTGTTACAGAAAGGCGTTCATGTGTGTTACTGACGAAGGTGGCCCACTGCAATGCCGATAGACACGAGCATGCACTAGTTTGGGTACAAACTAGTTGGCTACGATTAAGAAAGATGGTTAAAAGACTAGCAATAAATATATTACACGAGGTCTAAACCAGTGACCCAACCTGGATGCAGACCTGTAGGATGCACCAAAAATAAAACCTGGATATACAGAGGGTCTTAAACTAGAGTTTTTTTATAGATTGATATATTTTTCAACCAATGATTATATCTAAGCAAGCTGACCTGCCCCTTATAAGCCAACTAATAAAGTTCATTATAATACATTGAGATACTTGTGAGATACCTATCTAGAGGTTTTATAATTTGATAAAAATTGGTGGGTGTGCTATGTATGGCAAAATGATCATCCTCACCAAAAAAACTTCTAGGGACATCAAATGTTAGAAGATTTATCGACCATCCAAAAAAACTATAAATTTGAATATCAAATTTTTTACGTTTAGAGGTTTTAGAATTTGATAAATTTTGGTGAGGATGATCAACTTGCCATACATAGTACACCCATCAATTTTCATCAAATTCTAAAACCTCTAGATAGGTTTCTCACAATTATCTCATATAAGAGTTGCCTCATTAGATCGCTACCCTATATATATATATATATATATATATATATATATATATATATATATATATATATATATATATATATATATATATATATATATATATATATATATATATATATATATATATATATATATATATATATATATATATATATATATATATATATATAGGGGAGGGATACTCTTACTTATGGCCTCTTACTCATATAGTTGCCTATGATCCGGGCCGTTTATTAGATCCCGACATACGGTTCGGATTAGATGAGGAGTTAAATCAATGGTGTCCGCATTAAATGCCCGTTTTAAAAGCCCGCATTTAATGCGGACACCATTGCTTTAACTCCTCCTTTAATCCAAACTGTACTTCGGGATCTAATAGACGGCCCGGATCATAGGAAACTATATGAGTAAGAGGCCATGAGTAAGAGTATCCCTCCCCTATATATATATATATATATATATATATATATATATATATATATATATATATATATATATATATATATATAGGGTAGCGATCTAATGAGGCAACTCTTATATGAGATAATTGTGAGAAACCTATCTAGAGGTTTTAGAATTTGATGAAAATTGATGGGTGTACTATGTATGGCAAGTTGATCATCCTCACCAAAATTTATCAAATTCTAAAACCTCTAAACGTAAAAAATTTGATATTCAAATTTATAGTTTTTTTGGATGGTCGATAAATCTTCTAACATTTGATGTCCCTAGAATAATATATATATATATATATATATATATATATATATATATATATATATATATATATATATATATATATATATATATATATATATATATATATATATATATATATATATATATATATATATATATATATATATATATATATATATATATATATATATATATATATATATATATGGGAGGTATACTTTCACTAATGGCCTCTTACCAATGGCCTCTTACTAATGATCTGGACCATCCGTTCCGATCATGATGGTCCAGATTATCCCTCCCCTACTTTCTCTATCTCTCTCTCTCAGTCGGTAACCCCTGACCCCCCATGGCAGACCCCCGACCCTGACCACGCCCCCTTCCTTTCCGGCAACCCCCCGACCCCCCCTCAGGCAGCCTGATCCCCTCCGGCTCTGGCTCCGGCATCGGCGCGGGGCGCTGAGCGGTAGGCACAGAGCGGTGGGCCGGCGCGGGGTACGGAGCGGCGGCCGAGGCGCGGAGCTGCGGGGTGCTCTGGTCAGGGAGGGGGGTCGGTCGGGGAGGGGGCTGCAGGGTCGGTGTTGCTGGACGAGAGGGGGCGGTCGACGCCGGAGCCGTCGGGGTCGGAGGGTTCTCGGAGTCGGAGCCGGAGGGGAAGGGGTCGGGGACTGGGTCGGGGAGGTTAAGGAGGGGGGGACTGGTTTTAGTTGATCGAAAGAGAGAGAGAGAGAGAGAGAGAGAGATAGAGAGAGGGATGGTTTAATCCCAACCATCCATCAGATCTGGATGGATGGCTAGGATCATTTGTAAACCCCATTAGTAAGCATCCATTAGTAAGAGTATCCCTCCCCATATATATATATATATATATATATATATATATATATATATATATATATATATATATATATATATATATATATATATATATATATATATATATATATATATATAGAGAGAGAGAGAGAGAGAGAGAGAGAACTGTTATGTTGAGCTGTGAGTTACGGTAGGAGAAAATGAGCTGCGGGTATTTTGACCCTCCTAGAAGTTTTAAAATTTGAAGAAATTTGGTGAGGGTATTTTCTCGGGTAAGATGATCATCCTCAGTAATTTTCATCAAATTCCAAAACTTCTAGGGGGGTCAAATGGCCGAAGCAAAATCTGCAGATTTTAACGATGACTGTCGACGGCAGATCCTACCCTAGACAACACCCTTACCAAATTTTGTCAAATTCCAAAACTCCTAGGGGGGTCAAAATACCCGCAGCTCACTTTCTAAACCGGCAGCTCACAGCTCACGGTAATATTCCTCTCTCTCTCTTTTATATATATATATATATATATATATATATATATATATATATATATATATATATATATATATATATATATATATATATATATATATATATATATATATATATATATATATATATATATATATATATATATATATATATATATATATATATATATATATATATATATATATATATATATATATATATATATATATATATATATATATATATATATATATATATATAGGGAGGGATACTCTTACTCATGGCCTCTTACTCATATAGTTACCTATGATCCGGGCCGTCCATTAGATCCCGACGTACGGTTCGGATTAGATGAGGAGTTAAAGCAATGGTGTCCACATTAAATACGGGCTTTTAATACGGGCATTTACTGCGGACACCATTGCTTTAACTCTCTATCTAATCCAAACCGTACGTCGGGATCTATTGATCATAGGTAACTATATGAGTAAGAGGCCATGAGTAAGAGTATCCCTCCCCTATATATATATATATATATATATATATATATATATATATATATATATATATATATATATATATATATATATATATATATATATATATATATATATATATATATATATATATATATATATAGATAGAGAGAGAGAGAGAGAGTAGTGATACATTGCGGCGGGTAACATGCGGGCTTAACGTGCAACGACCCCCTTCGGGGGTATTTTTGGGATTTTTTTTTTTGGGGATTGATCACCCACCCTTGGATTGGACACACAAAAAATTTCAGCCCGATCCAAGACTTGTAGGCCGTCCAAATGTGTTGATCTTTTATCGGTCGTTCAATTTTTTGCCATTTTGATCAACACATTTGGACGACCTATAGGTCTTGGATCAGGCTGAAATTTTTTGTGTGTCCAATCCAAAGATGGGTGATCAATCCCCAAAAAAAAATCCCAAAAATACCCCCGAAGGGGGTGCCGCACGTTAAGCCCGCATGTTACCCGCCGCAATGTATCACTACTCTCTCTCTCTCTCTCTCTCTGTATATATATATATATATATATATATATATATATATATATATATATATATATATATATATATATATATATATATATATAGGCATGCTATGCTGCGGCATGCGGTACGTGTGGCACCACACCGCAGCCGTCTGATGCACGCGCTGCGTGCATCGTATGCACGCAGCGGTGCATCAGACGGCATGCGGTAGGTGCCGCACTTACCGCATGCCGCATTATAGCATTTCTCTTTCTCTCTCTCTCTCTCTCTCTCTCTCTCTCTATATATATATATATATATATATATATATATGTGTGTGTGTGTGTGTGTGTGTGTGTGTGTGTGTGTGTGTGTGTGTGTGTGTGTTGAAAATACACTTCATGCATTCTCTTCTCCACCTTCTCTATTAACATATATTTTATTAACACTTGTCGTCTAGTGAATTTTGTCCTTATATTACTTTTATAAATATACCTATCTTGTATATTTATTTATTTTATATTATAAATGTGCATTTCCTATGTTAGTTCATCTTTTTTGTATTGGCGACTAGGCTTAGGACACCTTGAAGTGAAAATTTTTTTGGGTATTACAAAAAGTGTTACAAATATTTGAAACACCATATTCATAGCGGTTTTTTTGTTACTAAATATTTTTGTAACGATTAGCAACATTACTAAATCTTGATTTTGGTGTAGTTAATGATAGCAATTGCGGCAACTACGTGGCCCAAATAGCGTACTATCTATGCCCGAAGATTGTGGCTCTGGCTGGAGAGCGTCAATATCCATTGTAGGAGAAGAACTAGCCAGCCCGATGTGAACATGTAGAGATAACTCCACTCTTGGCTCTTAGTTCTTGTTTTGATTAAACCCTTGAGTCTTGTAGTATTTGTAGTTGAGATCACTCCGCTTTCGATAGGGTTGTATCCATGATCCAAGTTACAAGTAACCCATTGAATCAAGTAATAAGAAGAAATCATTAGATCTTTCCCATTCTCTTACTCTCATTGCCGATAATAGGTGGATATGTAAAATCTTATAGCAATAATCAAGGCTAGTCCAAAGTAAGATCAAAGTCAAGAAATGGCATCACTTAGCTACAAGTGGGAAGAATGTGCATCTTAAAAGAGAATATAGAAACTTCAAGCAAAAGTAAAAGAAGGAAAACATAAAGATAAGTTAGAAAACAAGGAAAGTGTGTAACCATTGATAATGAAATAAGGGACCATTGATAAAAAAAAAAAAGGGACAAATTACTAGAACCTCCCCAGAACTATAACCTCATTTTATATTGGTCCCTCTATTTTTTTTTAAACAATTTGATCCCTGAACTATGCTCCGTCTACATTTAGCCCCTTTTGTCAACTTTTTATCCTGAAAATATCCTTATCCTAGTAAGCATAAATTAAATATACTAAAATGATTTTGAGTCTTATTGAAAATTGATAAGGGTATTTTTGGGATAAAAAGTAGACGGATGGGGCTAAATGCAGATGGAGCATAGTTCGGGGATCAAATTGTTCCGAGAAAAGCTTAGGGACCAATATGAAATGAGGTATATAGTTTAGGGGAGGTTTTTATAATTTGTCCTAAAAAAAATGGAAAGTGTCATCGTCATCATACCAAAGAGAATGCGTCAATCTCACACATCAAGGCAAGGAAAGGATCATTGACCGGTGCCTCCTACCATGCCATTTCTTGGAATTGGAGGACCTCTTCACCTTATTGTAAGAAGCTAAATGTATATTAGTATCACTCCAAACATCAAGTTCAAGATGTTTCGCAATAATATAAGTTATGTCATCAATGGCCGCCAACATTTACTTTAGGTCGGCAACTTCAATTATGATGAATTAGTATGACTTTGGTAAGATATTGGAAGCTTACTATATGGTCATGTGTAGTAGTAAAAGGAAGGAGACTGAAGTTACTCTTTTTTTTTGGGTTCATTGAAAAGGGGGGTCACAACCGGAGGAGCAGCAGAGAAGCTCGCCACAGACGGGAGAACAAACCATCTCCAAATCAGGTGGAGCAAAGGCAATAAAGCCACAAATAGACCACCAGGTCCACAACACACACCACATACAGGCGAAGAACCCATTTGCACGAAGGCAGAGGAGAAGAAAGAAGGGAAAACAAAAAGAAAAACCCACACCCCCTACAAACTATCGGCACCAGCGCCGGACCAAGGAAAGGAGACCCCGCCTTTAAATGATACTCTTTATATTCAAGAAGCATTCTATCAGCAGTGGCGGAGCTAGGAATTAACTTTAGTGGGGGCATAAGATCTAAGAGAAAGAGAAGGATATATAGAGATAATAGGGTTTTGGCATACACCTTGCCCCTTTTTTGGGGGATAGGGTTTTGGCATACACCTTGCCCTTTTTTTTTTGGGGGGGGGGGGGGGGGGGGGGGAAGAGGGACTCTGGTCACCACCTGGCCTGGGATAAGGAACAAGCCACTATCTCCGACAGTGAGTTTCGGGCAGAGGAGACAATGACACCTGACAAAGGTCCCAGTATCCGATAATGGTCGTACGTCCCGTATGGTGTGGCCCGTGTGCAAGACTATGATCTGCGAGCACTGCAAGCCTTTGATCACCGCCTAGCCTGGGGTAAGGAACAAGCCACCATCTCCGACCGCGAGTTTTGGGCAGAGGAGACAGTGACACCTGATGAAGGTCCCAGTATCCGATAATGCCGTACGACCCGTATGGTGTAGCCCGTGTGCGGGACTATGATCTGCGAGCACTGCAAGCCTCTGATCACCACCTGGCCTGGCGTAAGGAACAAGCCACCATCTCCGATCGCGAGTTTCAGGTAGAGGAGACAGTGACACCTAACGAAGGTCCCAGTATCCGATAATGGCCGTACAACCCGTATGGTGTAGCCCGTGTATGGGACTATGATCTATGAGCACTGCAAGCCTCTGAGCTGCAGAGGTGGGATGAATTGAACGAGATATATCATTTTTTTATTTTTGGGTTAAATTACAATTTGCCCCCCTGAAATTTAGCTCAAAAACACTTAAGCCCCCTATAGTTTATTTTGTTTCAAATTGATCCCTAAAGTTTGAAATGTTAGCAGAATACCCCCTTTTGTCAACTACTTAATTACCTTATTTCGTGTTTTTTATTTGATCAAAACAGAAATGAAGGGGCAAAATGTAGTTCTTTAGCTATAAGGGGGTTAAGTGTTGTGAGCTAAAGTTCGGGTGGCAAGTATGATTTCTCTCTTTGAAATCTCAGTGGGGCACTTGCCCCCACTTGACCTTAGTTGGCTCCGCTAGTGCCAGGTTCACTTCCTCAAGGGCTCAATCATACTCTTATAACTCTTATTTCAAAGGAAGCTCAGTCATAGGAGCCGGCTAACTTCAGACCCATTAGTTTATGCAATGTAAGCTATACGGCAATTTCAAAAATAATTGCTAATTTGATAAAAGCCCTTCTTCGATCTCAAGACTTATTTCTCCAAATCATTAGCTTTCATTCCTACTCAGTAAATATCATATAATATTATTATAGTCCAAGAGATTCTTCACGCAATGCATTCTAAGAAGGGAAAACAAGCTCTATTTGGTTTAGAGCTCGACATGTCCAAGGCCTATATATGATCGCCTATAATGGAGACAAGGTTCGAAATCTCTATTTCGGTGGAAATTTCGACCTTCTGGATATGGAAATATTTCGTGGAAATATTTCGACAGTATGGAAATATTGCAATTTTGTAGAAATGGTGAAAATATTGATTTTTTGATGGAATTTTTTAGTGATACTCTGGATAGTCATAAACCAAGTATAGATACACACTTTGGAACACTCAAATAACATTTGTACCCTAGGGGTGTAGAGCTTTACATAACATGTATTCAATGTATCGAGTCTGTGAGTCTTGTGTAATCTTATTTGGTTCGGTTTTGATATATATTTTTTTAATATTTTTTAATCTTTTTTTTGTATAAAAATATTTTTAAAATAAAGATTAGTTGGTTGTTAAAATAATATTTCAAATGATTTTGAAAGCGGACTTAAAACAAAAAAGTTATGCAAGTTTGAAATTGTGCAACAATTCTGCTGAAATGTGAAACACTGTTTTTTTACTAAGTCTGAAAAAAATAGTTTTTATATAGAAAAGTTTTTATACATTCAAAATTTTCTAAGACAGACCATGGTTTTCTAGATGCACTCGTACTTCTACATCTTGTGGAATTTTTTGAGCTAAAAAGGAGTTGATTTAATCACCTTTCTCACCATGTAGATTTTATAAAAAACCATAAAAACTGTTTTCTCCTACTAAAACTGAAATTTTACTTTTTGATTCCTTTGGTTTTATTACGAGAGAGAGGAAGAAGGATGCAATCGGGGATGGCGACTGCGCTCTCACGAATCCGTGAGAGCCTCTTGTTTATTCATAACACATATATAGAGAGCTAGGGATAAGGGATAGACGTGTCAGTTAGATGTATCCCACCAAAGTGGGCAGCCACATATATCCGTAACACTCCCCCTTGGAGGCCCACTTTTTAAAAACATTGCCTTGTTAAAACCTTACTAAGGAAAACCCAATAGGAAAAAACCTTTAATGAAGAAAAAAGAGTACAATGTGTTCTTCAGGAACGTAGTTCTTTAGGAACAGATTCGTTTGGAATCTCATATTCTTCTGGAATCTTAGTGGGTGTGACTTACACTGCCTCATTAAAACCTTTCGATGGAAAAACCCTGTGGGAAAAACCTCATCGCAGGAAAAAGAGTACAATGCGCAAAAGACATTCTTCTAGATGTCTCCATCTGCATCTGTCGGATGCTCCCCCTCATCTTTATCCTACATTCTATTAGATGTCTTGCTTACATCAATCTTCAAAAGAAAATATACTCCCTCCCCCTAACATTAAGATGCTACTTCCCACCCTGTTAATATATCAATTTAAAATAACATTCACATGCTCTGTTGATGAAGTCTCCTCATGCTAATCTGATGCACCAACTTCTGAAATGTAGACTTTGGAAGCGCCTTGGTGAAGAGATATGCCAGGTTCTCAACTGACTTCACCTGCTTTATAATAATCTCTTCCTTTTCTTGGAGTTCATGGGTGTAGAAGAATTTCGGAGAGATGTACTTGGTTTTGTCACCTTTGATGAAGCCACTTTGAATTTGAGCTAGGCATGCTGCATTACTATAAGAAACATATAATATATTTGTGATCTCCCGTTATAGGGATCAGATAAATAACCAGAGTCTGCATATCCAACTAGGTTAGTCCTTTTATATGAATAGTATAAGCCAATATCAAATGTCCCTTTTAGGTATTTAAATACGTGCTGTATACCATTCTAATGTCTATGTGTAGGTGCAAAGCTATATTTAACAAGTAGATTAACAGAAAATGAAATATCAGGTCTAGTGTATTAAGATAAATAAAAATTGTACCTATTGCACTTAAATATGGTACTTCAGGACCCAAGACATCTTTATTTTCTTTTATAGGCCTGTATGGGTCTTTGTTAACATCTAAAGACCATACAACCATGGGTGTACTAAGTGGATAACACTTATCCATATTAAACATCTTCAGAAGATTTTTAGTATATTTTGTTTGATGGACTAAGGTCCCATCCTTGTTGCGTTCGATCTGCAGGTTGAGGAAAAATTTTGTCTCACCCAGGTCTTTTATTTCAAACTCCTTTTTAAGATAGCCAGCAGTCTTCTTAATCTTTTCGGGAGATCCTATTAGATTTATATCATTTACATATACTGCTGCTATTGTAAATCCATTCTGGGATTTCTTAATAAATACGCATGGGCATATAGTATCATTTTTATAGCCTTCCCTAAACAGATATTCACTGAGCCGATTGTACCATAATCTTCTGGATTGTTTCAGACCATACAATGCTCGTTTTAATTTAATTAAATGCGTATTTCTAGATTTGGAGTTTGGTAAATCAAATCCTTCAGGGATTTTCATGCATATTTCACAGTCTAGGTTACTGTATAGATAAATCAAATCCTTCAGGGATTGTGCGTGGTTCAGTGTCATTATTATCACCCTTTATTATCTCATTTGCCATAGTATATATCATCAGCGACTATTTCTTTTCTATTCCATATTTCCCCTGAGTATGTGTAGAATACAAATATCTCATCATTGTTGGGTACCGGTACCTTTTTCCCAGTCTCTTCTAAGATCTGGGGCATAACTTCTGCCAGAGCGATATACTTTAATTTGGGAAAATTGGATCTTTAATTCATAACATCTTCCGGACCGTCATGAATTCTCTCTTCAGGAGAGTTTATATTAAGAACAGCTTCTTCAGGAGCTATAGGGTGTGATATGTTATTTAATCTCCTCTTCCAGGGAGCTAAATCTTTAGAACCTATAGGTCTGTCATGCTTCTGGCGTGTGTCAGACTCATTTACTGTCATTCTCCTAACGTCATCCTCACATTGGGGAGTCCTAGGGTCTAGATGAGATAGAGTGAAAGTATTTCACGATAATTCACGTCGTTCCTTCTTAGACGGGACATTCATTATCTTTCTTATCTCCCCCTAATGACGGGAAGACTATCTCATCAATGTGACAATCCATAAATCTTGCGGTAAAAATATTACATGTTAAGGGTTCTAAATATTTGATAACGTGCTAAGATATAGCCACAATAGTTTTCTATGATCGTTTTCATCATTATTGTCCTAGGATATCCTAGACGATCATGCCAGATATTAAAAATTATAGGATTATGGAGCTTCTGGCTCACTATTTGTCTTGGATTAGTACTGAGCTGTTGGCTCATGTTTGCATGTGACTGAACAATCCCAATGTGAGTGAAGTATATCCCTAAGGATAGATTGGAGAATTTCTCTAGAGTAAACTTCAGGTTTCCAACACTAGAGGTTATACAAAGAATTTATTGTTCCCCTCACTCAGGGTTTCTATGTGATACCCATTTGCTCTTATATCTCTGAAACTGAGTAAGTTTCTTTTAGAGTCACTAGAGTATAAGGCAGATTGTATAAAGATATGAGTTCCATTAGGTAACACTAGGTGTGCTCTACCAGAGCTTTCTATTATCTGAGCGAGACCAGCTATGGTTTATATTCATGTCTCCCTTGGATTCCATTTCCTTACAGAGAAATAACATATTATTTGATATAAGGTTCTAGCAACTCAGATATATAAGAAATGAGAAATATTTAATAAGGGAGATCTAAAAGATATTATATCAAACAACCAAAATATCAACTATAATAAAGCAAATAATTGTTCTGATAAAAATAAACGATATGACAGTCTACCAAGCAAATGAAATATTAACTACTAGAAATCAAACAGCTGTTCTAATAAACGATAGCAGTTTATCAGTAAAAATATCCTGTCCCCCGTAGTTGTCGTTGAAGAAATCAAAAGTTGTAAGCTTGGTTTTTCCTTGTATCTCATTCAGTTCATCTTCAAGGATGTCATCATTATCGAGGTCAAATATTGCATTACCCTCACCTTTCTGTGATGCTTGAAAGTTTACCACCTCTTCCTTAGATGTACGACAGTTGCGAGACCAATGGCCTTCACGCCCACACTTGAAACAAGTGTCTATATGCCATTTATTAGAAGGAGAGTCTTCCGTCACTTGCCCTGCGTGTCAGGGCTTGTTATTCTATTTTTTAAAATTTGTATGTTACTGCAGATTGAGTCCACCTCTGCTGGGGTGGCCACACCTGCCTCTACCTCGGTAGCCTCCTCTGCTGGGTTGCCACCTTTGTCGCCCCTGCCACTTCTGCCGGAGTGGTTATGACGACCACCTCTTCCAGACCTTCCTCTCCTCTACCTCTGTGGTATCCTTCATTGGCATGCACTTCAGGGAACGCCAATGCTCCAGTTGGTCTGGAGTTGTGATTCTTCATAAGAACTTTATTGTTTTTCTCTACAACTAGGAGTACCGAAATCAAATCTGATATCTTCTGGAAGTTTTGCTCCCGGTATTGTTGTTGTAGTAAAACGTTCGTTGCATGGAAGGTGGATAGAGTCGTATCGATCATCTGTCCTTCGGTAACTGGCTCTCCACATAGCACAAGTCGAGACACGATATTAAATATTGCAGAATTATATTTAGCGACCGATTTAAAATCTTGGTAGCGTAGGTTTATCCATTCTTTCCTCGCTGCTGGGAGGATGCCAGCCCTTTGATGATCATATCTATCCCGTAGGGATTCCCACAGAACTAAGGGGCCTTCAATGGTTAAATATTCGTTCTTCAGGTCTATATATAGGTGACGATGCAGAAAGATTATCGCTTTAGCCTTGTCTTCAGGACTAAGGCTTTCTGTGCTTGTAGGCTTTATAATCGTCTTACCCAACTTGATAGATTGTAGATGGAGCTTAGCATCTAGCTTCCATGCTAAGTAATTATTGCCGTTGAAATCAAGTGCGGCAAACTCCAACTTTGCAAGGTTAGACATCTGGGGACGGAATAGGAGCCTAGTCAATGGGTAGATTAAAGACTATCGGATTCTAGGAACATCGAAATCCTAACCGTTATGGAACTATGGGTCCTCTACATAGTGGAAAAACTAGTTAAGATGTATCCATAGCCACATTGTACTGTCTCGACTGACAAGGGCCGAGCTCACACACAGGCTATGGATAAGGTTAAAGAGTAATCATTTTAACTAGTTGACATGTGTCCATAAACAAATAATATTCGGTATTGGCACTGACAATAGTGAAAATGATTTTATTTAACAATGATAAAACTAATACACACTATGAGGTATAAGATATCTATCTTGAATAACAAAGTAGAAAATTGGCCAACAAATAGAAATCACTAGAACCAATTTAATCAAGCAAGATATCTACCAACTATATATTCATAAGCAAGTATATGATATAATGAAACACAATTTGAGTTTGTAAGATCGGATCATTCCAATGCATCCGGAGTAGTCCCAAAAGCTAAGATCCATATTTAGATCGTCTAGATCGGGTCTAGATCGAGTTCACAAGCATATAACTAAAATCGATGGTCCATATTAAACATGTATTAATTTATTTAAATTGATAAGATCGGACCATACCGATGAGTTCAGAATAGCCCAAATACTCAATAACCATATATAGATCGCTAAAAATGGATCTATATTGGACTCGAGATCATAATATCAAATTAAACGGTTCAGATTAAAACATATATTAAATAGTTTGAAGTTATAAAATCAGACCATACCGATGCGTCCGGAATGGTTCGGATACCCAATATCCATATATAGACCAAACTGTTTGGCTATAAATCAGGCTTATTATAGCAGAATTAAAATGAACGGTGCATATTAAATCAGGCAGGCACATATGTGAATGCGTACAGAATCTATTGGGTCGGGTTTATATTATCCACAGTCGGGTCGGGTTCGTACTAACAACAGTCGGGTCCGTACTGATACAGTCGGGTCGGGTCTATCTATGCATTCGGGTCGGGTGTAGCCATTATAAATGGTTGTGGGTCCAATTATAATCGGGTTTTAAAAATAAAATCCAATAAGATGAACATTGTTCATCTTCTCCAAAAACAAAACACAGGAAACCCTAAAACGGGCCAGTCCAGTTGCACTCGTCGGTGCCGCTCGCACATCGCCCGCAACCGCTCGGAGCCCGTCGGTGGAGCCCGCTGCCGGTGGTCTGGGCCGGAGGAGCCCACTGCCGGTGTTCAAGCTTCTCCTGTGGTTGTCTTCACACGTGCAGGCCTTCTGTTGTGGGTTCGCTCGGAGCCCGTCGGCATGTTGCATGTCAGTCTAGGGTTTTCGGCCATTGATTCGTCTCGGGTACAAAAATATCTTTGATGAGTGTGGGCACCGAAATTAGCCCGACCCGTACACATAAAATAGGCCCGCACACAACGACCTGCATGCAAACTCGGCCCGCACACAACGGCCCGCATGTGAAACCTGGCCCACACACGACGACCCGCATGTGAACTCGGCCCGCACACAACGGCCCGCATGTGAAACCTGGCCCACATATGACGGCCCGCATACGAACTCGGCCTGCACACAACGGCCCGCATGCGAACTTAGCTCGCGCACAACAGCCCGTACATAAAAAAAAAATGGGCCTAACCCAAAGCAAAGGGGTCCCACCGGACCCGCAACTCGGACACAAAGAGGGGGGCCACCGGCCCCCCCCCCCCTTCATGGAAAATCGTGCCCCCTCCTTTTGGGGAGGTGTGGCTGGCCATAAGGAGAGAACAAAAAAAAGAAAAAAAAAGAAAAAGAAAAAGAAAAAGAAAAGGAAAAAGAAAAGAAAATCCTAACCGCCTCGATGCGGGGGAAGGTGGCGTGGACGTCTACACAACCGTAGATCCACGACAATCCCTCGATCCGATACGATCCGAACGTGCAAAGATGACAACTCAATCTTCAAAGATCAAGTCACATCTTGCCCGTAACCACCCCAACTAAAAAAGAGGGGATCGAGTTTGTTTCCTCAAATAAGGGAACAATATCTTAATGGTTATGGGGGGGATATTGGATGAAACAAAAAGATTTCAGCCATATCTCTCCCAACCGCCCCCCCTTTGCCTATAAATAGAAGGGGTGGGGGAAGGCATGAAGGGTCGGAAAAGCTGAAGAGGAAAGGGCTCTGCATGAGAAGATCTAACGCTTGAAGACCGAAGGCTTCACGAGGCACGGCAAGCACGTCCTATGGGAATACTTGGCCCTTCAAGTCCTCATCAACGTGAAGACCTTGCACTCGAAGATCAAAGCTTCGACTCCTCGCACGAAGAAGAAAGCTTGGAGAAGAAGACCCGGAGTCGTCGTCACCCCGACTTCTCCAAACGATCTTCATCAACTCCGAAGACGCCATAAGCAAAGGCCGGAGAAGAAGATCAAAGTCGACAACACCCGTCGTCTTCAACAAAGGCGTCGACTCCTTGCACGAAGAAGAAAGTTCGGAGAAGAAGGCCTGAAGCCGGTGCTACCCCTGCCGTCTTCTTCAACAAAAGCCGATGCTACAACCGTCGCATGGAGATCGGTGCTACCCCTGCCGTCTTCGTCAACAAAAGCCGACGCTACAACCGTCGCACAGAGATCGATGCTACCCCCGCCATCTTCAAAAGAAACCTTCGACTCCGCTCACGCCAAAGAAGCTCGGAGAAGAAGAAAAGCCAAGCCGACGCCACAACCGTCGAGGAAGCCGGAAGAATAAAGAAGCCCTGAAGAAGTAGCCATCGCCGTTCGAGAAGGAGATCGAGTCAAAGCTAAAGCCAAAGCAAACGCACCGGTAAAGCCCACGCTAAAGCAACGCACGTGCCAAAGCCAAGCAACTACGACGGTCACGAGCAAAGCACCGCACGTTCTAGCCGATACGACGCGAAGTTCGGAAGAACTAAAAGCATCGCAAGCCTCTACCCGCCTACGTTCAAGCATAAGCGCCAAAGCAAAGCAAAAGCCAGAGCCACGCCAAAGCAACGCCAAAGCCGAAAGCCAAAGCCAAAGCCGACGCCAAAAGCACGATCGACGCCGTGAACCGACGATCAAGGACGCCAAGGTCTAGCAAGGATCGAGGAAGACACGAAGACCGAGGAACAAAAACCAAAACCTCCCTAGCCGAGAAAGCGCAAAGCACGGACGGGATAAAATCAACGGCCGATATTCCTTAGCCTCTCAGAAAACCCTCACCCTGTAATGACCTCTGTCCTGGGCAACCCCTTCAGAGCTCTCGCACGAATACCACGTGGAGACGCGGATCAAAGGGACCCTCCAAAGGATCTCTCCCACAATCTCCTGATCAAATATTCGCCGCACCCGGACTCGCCACACCCGAGCCCCCCGGGTCCCGGCATCTGTAATCTTCGTGTGCTCACAATAAAGACGACCCGTATCTTTTTCTGCGCATACAGATTTCTGGCACACCCCAGGGGGACCTCCTCTCCTTTCATCCGTACGTTTGAAAGAGTTGTTTCAAGTTCGCGATGGCTGGAACGAACAAAGATACATTTGCTCCAACAAGCCTCTCACCTATCGCCAAGTCTCCACTACTCCAACATGGCGATCCAGAAAACCCGAAGAATGTCGTTCCCCCGGTAGTACACGTCTACACTCGGTGTACTCAAACTCTCGCGGACTTCTTCATGCCAGAAACTGCTACCGAAGATGCTCGCCAAATCGCCAATGAGGCCTTGGTGCATGAAGAAACAAGCCTCGATCCTAGAATTCAAGTCTAGAAATTTGGGGAGGTCCAGCCCCAACCCAGAGCCCATTCGGGTTCTCCAGCGGACTTTGCACCTCCTTTGCAGGGGGCAAACGCTCGTCACCAAGCAGAAGCAAGTTGGTATAACTACGTCTCCGACGAGGACGGCAACGATCCAGGCATGCAACATCGAGACATCCTGGGTCATCATCCTCCGTCCACTCTCCAGCTCTAAGTCATGCAAATGGGTGAACACATGGTGCAAATCACCCGACTAAAGGAAGAGAAGGATCGTCACATCAATACCTTGCTTCAAAGGCTAAGTGTGAGGGATGCTACGGCATTCAGTCAACCTCCTGCTTTTCCAGTAGTTGCTCCAGCCTCATCTCCAACTTTCGCTCCTGCAGAGGTTGTTCCGACAATCCTAGCAGCTACTCCCGCACTCTCCTCGGCTCCCGTCCCAGCGGAGGTCATTTCTCCCATGCCAGCCTCGGTGGCCGCGCAACCTTCAATGGTAGCAACGATGAATGCCCAGCAAATACAAGCATTGGTGGCCGACATGATGCGTTCCCACAGTGGCAGTCTACCTCCGATTACGGTTGCATACTCAAAACCTTACACCACAAGGATCCAACAGCTGCGCTTCCCTACCGGGTTCCAGCCGCCAAAGTTCCAGCACTTCGACGGGAAGGGCAATCCAAGGCAACACATTGCCCACTTTGTCGAAACTTGCAATAACGCCGGCACATACGGCGATGAGATGGTGAAGTAGTTCGTTCGCACCCTCAAAGGTAATGCTTTTGACTGGTAAGTTGATCTTCTGCCGGGATTCATTGACAGTTGGGATCAGATGGAAAGGGAATTCCTCAACTGCTTCTACAGCACTCGGCGCATCATCAGCATGACCGAGCTTACTGACGTCAATCAAAGGAAGGATGAATCAGTAATCGACTACATCGATCGTTGGAGAAACCTCGCACTAAATTCTAGAGACCGCTTATCTGAAGACTCGGCTATCGAGATGTGTACCCAAGGCATGCACTGGGGCTTACTCTACATCCTCAAGGGGATCAAGCCTCGGTCCTTCGAAGAACTCGCAACTCGAGCTCACGACATGGAGCTCAGCTTAGCGAATTGTGGGGACTCAAAGGCCAAAGTCTTCCTGAAGGTGAAGAAGAAAGACAAACCACCAGCACCTAAAGCAAAGAAAGCAACGTTGCCGACATTGCCTTGGCCTCCAAGCCACTCAAAATCGGTGACAAGACGGATCAAGAAAAAGGAGCTGCCGTACCACTGCCTCTACCCCAAAGACAGATGAGGATGACTCTTGAAGAGTTCGAAGCCAAAGAGTATCCCTTTCCAGACTCGGAAGTCTCCTCCATGTTCGATCAGCTGCTACAAGAAAAGATGATCGGGCTTCCTTCTTCAAAAAGGCCCGAACAGATGCATCGCGTCAACGATCCCCTCTTCTGCAAATACCATCGAGTGGTTAGCCATCCTATCGAGAAATGCTTCGTCTTCAAATAAAAGATCATGACACTCATAAAGCAAGGGAAAATCGAGATCGACTCCGGTGACGTCGCAACAGCAAACATGACGTTCATCACCTTCGGTTCATTTCAGCCAGTACTCATTACTACACCCCAGAAAAGGCCCAAGTTGCGCATCAATCGCCAGAGACCAATTACAAATTTAGCTCCACAACGGAAAGTCTCAAAGCGACGACGTCTTGCTCCTACGTTTGCTGAGGAAGAAACGTTATTACCCTGGGGGCAACCGTTGCCTACATCGGTATCTCGCCCGAACAAAGCCATGTCCCAACAAATTCTCCAAACAAGGTACGAGCAAGGAGACCCGGAGGTCGGTCTGTCAGGCCATCCCTCAGGTAAATTCGATTACTACGTTCTCTACTCCAAACCTTTGTCTGTCTCAATGGAAGAAATTAAACCCACCGGCTGGGGATCAGAAGACGAGCCAGTAGAGTCTCTAGATGAGCAAGTCTCCCCGACTTACAAAGAACCTACAGCTGCCACTCCAGACCTTCACCTTGGTGAGGGAGAATCCACTGATGAAGACGCATGGATCATGCTACCTCGCAGGCGAAGGCCATGAACGACAAGGAGTCACAAGCTAGATCGGGTGATAAGAAAGCTTCCTGAACGAAGAACCTACAAGAAAAAAAGTAAAGCTCCAGGAAGGAAGGCATTCAAAGTACCGCCAGCAGATCCAGATGATCTCCTCCGGCAAAACCTTCCGGAACCAGCAACGCTGCAAGAATTCTTCCCCGATTACTTCCTCCCAGCTGATCAACAGCACAGAGCCTTCTGTTGCATGGTTGAAATCCACATAACGCCGAAAGAAGGAGACAGGATCGAGTCTCCCGAAGAGAGCAACACCGACGACAAGGAGGATAATTCCGACAAAGATAGTGCTGCTGCCCAAGATGAGGCGATCGTGAACTTGCCATTCATAGAAGCGCTACACCTCCCAAAGAAGGCTCGCCTAGCAATGGCCGAGGCTTTGGCAGATCCAGACAGCTACAAAAGAAAGAAGAAAGATGTCAAGAAAGACAAAACTATTATCTCTTGCAATGCAGCAATAACTTTCTCGGACGAGGATCTGCAGCTCGGAGCACGACTGCACAATCGACCTGTCTATGTCTCGGGGTACATCAAAGAGAAGCCGGTAAATCGAATCCTGTTGGATTGTAGCTCCGCCGTCAATATCATGCCCATCTAAATAATGCGGTAGCTTGGCATCACCACCGACCAGCTCTCACAAAGCCAGCTGGTCATTCAAGGGTTCAACCAAGGCGGACAGTCCACCGTAGGAATCATTCGTCTAAAACTCTCTATCAGCCAGCTTGACACGACAGTTCTCTTCCATGTCATCGACTGTTAGACATCATATCGCCTCTTGCTAGGAAGACCGTGGCTACATGAAAACGGTGTCGTAGTTTCCACCTGGCACCAATGCCTCAAGTACTATGAGGAAGGTCTGAAGAAATGCATTATTACAGATGACAAGCCATTCAATGAGGCCGAAGCACACCTCGCTGATGCCAAATTTTACCAAGCAAAGGACCTTGTTGCAGAAGTCCTTCCAGCTAAAGCTCCTCGAACTCAGAAAGCTAAAAGGATGGAGTGGGATGAAAATCCGCCAACTCCAAATCCAGTGCAACCATCCAAGGCAATACACGAAGTCAGGGAAGTGCTACTGCCAAAATGAAGGATGCGCATCAGCTCCAAGCCAAGATCCACGCAACATACTCCGTTGCCCGTCCAAGCTACGACAGTCTTGCGCCTCACGCCTCAGTGGCTTCGCAAACATGAACGACCATCTTTTGCCTCGCCAAAAGAGATGATCCAGCCGCTATCGGAGGCTAATGTCATCACTCTGCAGAAGATGACACTGCCATTACCTAGTCTGATGCAAGCTTTAAGTCCGCCAAAACCCTTTGGTTCCTTCAAATCCAGTCAACTCACATTCAAACCAAAAGAAAGTTGGGGACAAAATGCCGCCAAACTGCTATTCAAAGCCGGCTACAACGAGGACAATGCTGCACGTATGAGTATGCTCCCGCCAGTTCCAATACCACACGGGATGACCAAGACTCAAGCCTGTCTCCTCCAAGACGGCGAGCAGATCCCACCAAATCGGCAAGGCATCGGCTCCTGTAAAACCCTGATGGTCGTCAAAATCACAGGAGGGAAGACCTTCACCTCTAACTACATTGAGGTGAAGTTGGTAGATGAAACAGAAGAGGGATCATCAACCTTCGACGCACGCTCCACCTACGTCGTTCATCCTAATACCAAGTCCACCAAAAGAAGACGATATCGAGCTAGACGTTGGACCATACCTCAGAAGCAAAAGAAGAGCATCAAAAACCAGTCAAGTTAAAAGCCTATATCAGTATTCGAAAGACTCAGGCCAATCAGACAAGTAAAGCGAAGGTCAGTATTCGACCGTTTGGGAAAGCCACCTACTGAGGTGAGAAATAACATTCCCACCCTCCCACCCATATCATTCTTCAATACTGATGACTACACCGATATCATTCTGGTATCTGTTAACCATATCATAATATCCGACACTTCAATCGGCACCACTTCTACTTCGGACGACGAGTTGCCAGACGCTCCGCCCATCCTCGAAGAAAGGGGGCAATCTACCATCGACGATCTGAAAGAAATCAACTTGGGTACGCAGAAGGATCCTCGATCTACATTCGTAAGTGCATTCCTGACTCCCGAAGAGGAGGCTGCATACATCAAGCTACTCCAAGAATACAAAGATGTCTTCACATGGTCCAACAAGGAAATGCCGGGACTTGATCCCAAGATTGCAGTACACCAGCTCGCTGTCAGACACGGAGCTAGCGCCATCAAGCAAGGACAAAGACGCTACCGGCCAGAACTAGCTAATACCGCAAATAGAAGGCGAAATCAACAAGCTCATTGAAGCTGGCTTTATCCGAGAAGTTAAATATCCAACGTGGATCTCCAGCGTGGTCCCAGTCAAGAAGAAGAACGGCCAAATCAGAGTATGCGTGGACTTCAGGTATTTAAACAATGCATATCCCAAGGATGACTTCCCATTGCCAATCACAGAGTTGATGGTAGACGCGACAACAGGCCTTGAAGCACTAACCTTCATGGATGGATCCTCAGGCTACAACCAGATCCGGATGGCACCCAAAGATGAAGAGCTTACGGCATTCCGTACGCCAAAAGGGATCTACTGCTACAAAGTCATGCCTTTTAGCTTGAAAAATACAGGAGCTACCTACCAACGAGCCATGCAAAAAAATTTCGACGATATTCTTCATCAGAATGTGGAATGCTACATTGACGACCTTGTGGTAAAATCAAGACAAAAGGCAGCGCATCTTCATGACCTCGAGCTGATCTTCAAACGGCTTCGAAAGTATCAGCTCCGCATGAACCCGCTTAAATACGCATTTGGAGTCTCCTCGGATAAGTTTCTCGGCTTTGTCGTACGACATCGAGGCATCGAAATAGATCAATCCAAAATAAATGCTATTCTCAACATGCTAATCCCAAAAACAGTGCGAGACCTCAGAAGTCTCCAGGACTATCTGGCATATATCAGAAGATTTATCGCCAACTTAGCTAGAAAATATAGGCCCTTCGGTCGCCTCATGAAGAAATGAGCATCATTCAAGTGGGATGAAGCTTGTCATGAAGCCCTCCAAAACATCAGGAATTACTTACTCAAGCCTCCAGTTTTGACAGCACTAGTTCAAGGAAAGCCATTGGTCCTCTACATCAGCACCCAAGAGCAGTCCTTGGGGGTACTCCTGGCTCAAGACAACGAGCTAGGCAAGGAAATAACATGTTACTATTTGAGTCGCACTCTCATCGGCGCAGAGCTAAACTACTCTCCGATCGAGAAGGTCTGTCTGACACTCATTTTTGCCACAAAGAAGCTACGACACTACATATTAGCTCACGCCATCAAACTAATCTCAAAAGCCGACTCACTCAAATACATTATGTCAAGACCAGTGCTCTCCAGACATTTGGCCAAGTGGGCTTTACTCCTCCTCGAGTTCGACATCACATTCGTCCCTCGAAAAGCGGTCAAAGGTCAAGCTCTCGCGGACTTCCTGGCAGAATACCCCCTTCCAGCCGAATGGGAACTATCAGAAGAACTCCCAGACGAAGAAGTATTCTGCATCGATATCGCCCCTTCTTGGAAAATGTTCTTCGACGGTGCGGCAAGGCAAGACGTGGCAGGAGCAGGAGTTATCTTTGTCACGCCGAACGATGAAATACTCCCTTTCTTATTTCTACTATCAGAACCATGCTCCAACAACAGGGCGGAATATCAAGCCTTGATTATTGGCCTCGAACTCGCCAATGATATAAAACTTTAAGGGCTCGAAATTTTCAGCGACTCTCAACTCGTCATTCAGCAAATATTGGGAGCATACGAAGTTAACAAGGAAGACCTCATGTCGTTACATCTGCGAGCTCTGAAACTCCTTGGTACGCTCAAAACTGCTTCAATCCAGTATGTCCCCAGAAACCTTAATCAGCAGGCTGATGCGCTCGCAAATTTAGCGGCTACACTTCCATTCCCAGAAAAAAGCTAACTCATCATCCCTATCTGCAAGAGGATGGTGATCACCGAGGAGGACCTCCCTATGGGAATCCCAGACCAAGTCAATGCAGTACACGTTCTCGTGACCGACGAGCTAGATTAGAGACAACCATTCATAGACTTTCTTATCCACGGGAAGCTCCCTGAAGATCCAAAGCGTAAGGTTGACATTCGCCGGCGGTCTCTGAAATTCTTCCACTCCAACAACGAGTTGTACCGTCGAAGCTACGATGGTACGCTCCTGAGGTGTCTTGCAAAAGAAGAAGCAGAAACAGCACTGGAAGAAGTCCATGCCGGGATTTGTGGCTCACATCAGTCCGGTCCAAAGCTTCACTTCTGTATCAGGCGGATGGGATATTACTGGCCCACTATGATCAAGGACTCCCTCGAGTTTGCAAAGAGATGTCACGCTTGCCAATTGCATGGCGACTATATCCGTCAGTCTCCGAAACCTTTGCATCCAACCATCGCATCATGGCCCTTCGATGGATGGGGACTCGACATTGTCGGTCCGCTACCCAAGTCATCCAAGCAGTATCTTTACATCCTGGCGGCAATAGACTACTTCTCTAAATGGGCTGAGGCAGTACCATTGCGAGAAGTTACCAGACACTCTATCATCAGCTTCATCCAGAACGATATCATCTTCTGGTACGGCGTCCCTCGCTATATCGTCTAGGACAACGGGAAGCAATTCAAGAATGCCGCTGTCAGCCAATTTTGTGCCAAGTTCGATATCAAGCAAAGGTGTTCAACCATGTACAACGCATCGGCCAACGGTCTAGCAGAAGCTTTCAACAAAACACTCTGCAAGCTTTTGGAGAAAGTCGTCTCGAAGTCAAAGAAAGGCTGGCATGAACGCATGGGTGAAGCGTTATGGGCATATCGCACCTCTTTTCGCACGCCAATACAAGCAACTCCGTACTCACTGGTATATGGAGTAGAAGCTGTTCTCCCGCTTGAGCTCCAGATCCTGTCACTCAGGATAGTCATCCAAGAAGGCCTCGTCAACGGCGACAATGCCCAACTTCGCCTAGCAGAATTGGAAGCACTGAATGAAAAGCGCCTCGAAGCCCAGCAACGCTTGGAATGCTATCAAGCCAGGCTAATGCGAGCCTTCAACAAAAGAATTCGCCCTCGATCCTTCCAAATAGGAGAACTGGTGCTGGTAGTCAAGCGCCCCATCATTCTCTCTCATCGAGGAGGAAAGAAGTTCGACGCCAAGTGGGATGGACCGCACGCAGTCAGAGAAGCCTACTCCAACGGTGCATATCTTCTCACCATGCCAGAAGGGCTTACACTTGGCCCTATCAATGGCAAGTACCTCAAAAGGTACTACGCCTAAAAGCAAGGCTACACTCCTTGCAAAAAAAAAGGGGAGAAATAAATGAACTATGTGTGACTTGATTCCTCTCAGTAGGGTACGTAGGCAGCCTGTAAAGATTCGGTCCAAATAAAAAAAAGAGAACAACCAAACACCACCATTCCAGAAGGCAAGTCCAGAAACTAGATGCATAATATTAAGTTATCATCAAGTGAAAGAAAGCAAAACTACGAGTCTACCCAGCAGAAGTGACAAGAAAGAAAAAGAAAGACGATACTCATAGTAAAGCGAATTAAAGTCTTTAAGGCGTTGAAGCAGCTCGCCGCCCGCAACCTCCATGCGCTGCAGCTCCGAAGACCGAGAAGCTGTCCGCTCCAGATGCGTCGTCAGCTCAATACGTTGCTTCGCAAGATCTTCTCCAAAAGATTTCTCGATCATCTCAGCTTCCTTAAAAAAGGCGCGAGCAGCCTCTAGCTTCTTCCGTGCCCGAACAAGGCTCGCGGTAGCAAGTGTATGCTGCTCCTCCAGTCGACGCTCCTCGTCCTCAGCCTTTGCTAGTATCAAGCAAAGGTCATCTTCCATCGAAGCCCATTTCAAGCGATGAGCTTCACTGTCCACCAAGAAAGCACACATGCGCTCCTCAAACAAAGAGCCATCTACTTGGAAAGCCGCCAGACTCTCACAAAACTCAGGTCCCTTGAGGACCCACCAACCATTCAAAGCATCAAGACCATCCTCCTGAAAAGGTGCGAGCATCGCCTGGATATACTTCCGACAGCTCTCTAAAAGAAGCACAGAAAGAAGGCCCCTCGAGCTACACTTTCGCTTGTCAACCCCTGAGTGCACAGACAAGGTAGGCTCCAGTTCTGAAGACTCAAGTGCGGGAACCGCCTCCTGAACTATCGCCGTGATAACAGTCAGCGGTGGAGCTGAAGGAGAAGCTACAGGCGAACGTTCCGACGGAACGACTGCAGGAGTAATCTCTGCCAGACTACCAGGCCTAACTAGAGGAGTCTGTTCTCTCCCTATACTGGAGACCTCATACTCCTCCCCAAAGCCCAACTGTTCCATGTCAATATCATCCAGGTTGACAGCACTGCCGGCAAAATCTGCTCCACATGCTCCCAAAAGCTCCAAGTTATCCCAGGGTACATCCAGCCCGCCACTCTCGATCAACGTCGCTCTGATGGGAGAGCATTCATGCCTAACCCCGTTAGGGTCAGACTCGCAGTCCAATCCAGCAGAACCTACCAAAACGAGAGTTAAACAACTCATCCAACAGAATAAGAATACAAGCAAAGAAATCCATAAGAAACTAGAAATGAGATATACCTGCGGCATCCGATGAAGCTACCCCAGAAAGAGGGATTACTTCATCGGCAAAAAGCCCTGGCTCTCCCTCTCGAGCTGGCTCTCCCTCACGAGCTGGCCCTGCCTCACTAGCGCCATCCAAAGCTGTCTCACATAAGAAATCCAACTTCCTTCTCTTGGGAGAGACACGTCCACTCCAAAAAGTCAAAGTCTCAGGAAGACTCTGAACCTTGGTAGACGAAGCCATCTCGACCTCTTGCACAGAAGGAGAAGCCCGGGAAGTACTCTCTCGATTGCCACGAGATCTCTCCGATCGTCGCTCCTCGGACCAAAGATGGTGATCCTCTGACCCCACCGAAGGGTCAAAAGAAAAGTCAACTCGCTCGCTACTAGCAAGGATATCCAGTGGAAAGCAATCCAGGAAGGGAAGCACTAACTCATTGACCCAACGGCGATACTCAGGAGTTGCAGCATCCTTTCCGCCTGGCTTAATCCCCGGTGAGAAAATACACCCAGTAAATCGGTCATAAAGTGCTCCCCAGAGGCGGTACACTTCCTGGGGAGTATAACGTGACTGCATTCGCAAAGGGGTCCCCGATAACTCTTGGCGAAACCCTTGCTGTCAAGCAAATCGGTGGGGAGAATACCTTGCCACTTCCACTGCATCCCCACGATGCCAAACGAGATACCTGGGCTTGCAACTTACCATACTCCAGTACAAAAGCTCGGGCATGTCCGGCCCATCGCATACCGAGGACCTCGCAAAAGGTGGAAGCGCATTCTCCGATACAAAGTCAAAGTCGGAAGGACCCATACGTCTCAACCACTCTTGAGCACTGGGCTTCGGACACTCCCACGCATAATAAGCATTCATCACACCTCCTACACAAGAAAGGAAGGGCACTGAGGTCGAAGGTCCGCGCGCTGCAAAGATCCCCTTCAGAAAGTGGAGCCCAATCCAACCGTAAAGATAATGCAGGGGGCAAAAGGAACTAGCTCGGCCTACTAATTCCCCTCTTGCATTATCCGCGCTCGATAAACTCCAGTAGGTTCCACTAAGCCCTTGGTACAACGAGCAGAGGATCGCCGGCGCCAGATTGAGAGGTTCTCCGTTCACCATCCGAGCAGCTGCAAGGAAGGTCCTAGGGCGTATCACATCCCTATTCCAGGGCAGGGCAAAGCGACAAAGAAAAAGTACCAACCCTGCTGACCAATAAACAGCCCGCCAAACGTCGCTACATTCCTCCAGTCCCAATACCTCCCAGGGACGCTGCGCTCCCGCCATGGAGCACCATTCTTTCCTCAGAGATTCAATTGGCCGCCGAAAAGTGCCAGGTGCTGGTTTCTTCGACGATGCATACCTCCACATCGGGTGACTCGAAGGGGGAATGTGACGATACTCTCCTCGAAACTAGAAGTCCACCCAAGCTGAGTGGAGTACTCGGTCTGACTGCTCGCGCGTCGCTATAATAGCATATGCCTTAAAAAGCAAAAGACAGAAGCTAGGAGACTCGTCTGGATCCGTCAAGACCTCCAAAGAAGGAACCTCCTCCTGATAATAGCTCCGAACTTCTGGACATCCAGAGATTATATGCACGTCACGAAGGGTGATCCCAATTTCACCGGCTCCGGTCAAAAAAGTGTTGGTTTCAGGGCACCACTGCTCGCAAAGAGCCCGGTACATACCATCCGGTCGGCTATACTCCCAACAAGCTGGCTCCACGAACCTCGCCAGACACTCCATCCCTGGCTCGGCCTCCAAAGCGCCAGACAGCTCTCTCATCCAGTCCCGGAAACCTCCCAGATATGTGACACCTCCACGCGGTTGAATCTCCACACCCCATCGTGTACGGCGAGAACATATCTTCAAAGCAACAACTGGGGCTGGGACCGATTCCTCGCCGGTGTGATGGAACGGCAATTCCAAACTCGGTCGAACAATCTGCCGTGAAGACCCCTCATTAGTAAGAATGCGCTCGCCAAGCTTCACCACACGACAAGATCCGTCGGCAACACCATCCTCACAAACTCGCTCATGCGTCGAAAGCTGAAGTACTGATGGTCTGGCCTGCTGTCTCGGAACACGGTGGTAGAAGACCTGTGCAAAAGGGAAACGAAGATGCGTACTCCCGTGGGAGACCGCATCGATGACCCAGCCAGAACTCGAAAAGCTCTCGTAACGCTGAGACCTGAAAAAATAAGGAAGGGATAGCACAAGTCAGATAGCAAGAAAAGTACAAGTCGAATAGCGAGAAAAGTGCAATGAAAAAAAAAAAATCCGAAAAATCAAGAGGGAGCCTCGGCTAAAAGCTGTAGCCCCCATCGTGCAAAGAGGAAGATCAAGAGGGGGCCTCGACTAAAAAGTCACAGCCCCTATATGCCAAAAGGGAAGAAACAAGAGGGAGCCTCGGCTAAAAACTGTAGCCCCCATCATGCGAAGAAGAAAATCAAGAGGGGGCCTCGGCTAAAAAGCCACAACCCCCATATGCTAAAAAGGAAGAAACAAGAGGGGGCCACAGCAAAAAGCCGCAGCCCCCTCTCTCCTGTTAAAGCCCACAGAGGGGGGGGCTGCTGGTCTCTGCCAACCTGGCCACCGCACCCCACACGCGCCGGCCACCGGGCCCGCCTGCCGTGCCCCCTGCCGCACCACCCACCGTGCCTGTCTCCTGCGCTGGCCACTGGGCCCGCCTGCCGCGGCCCCTGCCGCGCCAGCCACCGTGCCCGCCGGTCGCACCCCCTGCCGCGGCCGGCCCGCGCCCCGCGCCTGGCTACTGCACCAGGCGGCCACCATGCCCGCCAGCCGCACCGACCACCGCGCCCGACTCCTGCGCTGGTCGCCACAGCCCCGGCCCGGCCCTGCGCCTGGCCGCTGCACACCGCGGCCGCCGTGCTCGCCTGCCACGCCGGCCACCGTGCCCGCCGGCTGCACCCCCTGCCGTGGCCGGGCCGCGCCTCGCGCCTGGCCGCTGCACCCCGCGGTCGCCGTGCCCGCCAGCCGCACCGGCCCCGCGCCTGGCCACTGCACCCCGCAGCCACCGTGCTCGCCAGCCGCACCGGCCCCAGCGCCACTGCTACCGCTGCCGCTCCCGCAAACCAGAAGAAGACTACCTCGCCTGCGACCCTCCGCCCTCCGTGATCCGGCGGTCTCCTCGCCTTCTCGAACTCAATGGGGTGACCATCTTCATCCTCCGCGTCATCGTCGCGAAGCAAGAAACCCGAGCAAGATTCTTCATCTCCAAGCCGCCGGGAACCTTCGACGATGAGGAGAAACGAAGAAACGAGGGTCCTCATAAAGACATAATCCCACACGAATACGTGAGTCAAGTCCAAGCACTACGCGTTTTTCGCGGGTGCACTCAAAGTTGAGGGGGCATTTGTGGGCACCGAAATTAGCCCTCGGGTCGAACCCGACCCGTACACATAAAATAGGCCCGCACACAACGGCCCGCATGTGAAACCTGGCCCACCGACAGCCCGCATGCGAACTTGGCCCGCACACAACGGCCCGCATGTGAAACCTGCCCCATACACGACGGCCCGCATGCGAACTCGGCCCGCACACAACGGCCCGCATGCAAACTTAGCTCGCGCACAACAGCCCGTACATAAAAAAAAATAGGCCTAACCCAAAGCAAAGGGGTCCCACCGGACCCGCAACTCGGACACAAAGAGGGGGGCCACCGGCCCCCCCTTTATGGAAAACCGTGCCCCCTCCTTTTGGGGAGGTGTGGCCGGCCATAAGGAGAGAAAAAAAAAGAAAAAAAGGAAAGAAAAAGAAAAGGAAAAAGAAAAGAAAATCCTAACCACCTTGATGCGGGGGGAGGTAGCGTGGACGTCTACACAACCGTAGATCCACGACGATCCCTCGATCCGATGGACAAGATGATGCCGTGTCGCCATGCGATCCGAAAGTGCAAAGATGATAACTCAATCTTCAAAGATCAAGTCACATCTTGCCCGTAACCACCCCAACTAAAAAGGAGGGGATCGAGTTTGTTTCCCCAAATAAGGGAACAATATCTTGATGGTTATGGGGGGGAATATTGGATGAAACAAAAAGATTTCAGCCATATCTCTCCCAACCGCCCCCCTTTGCCTATAAATAGAAGGGGTGGGGGAAGGCATCAAGGGTCGAAAAAGCTGAAGAGGAAAGGGCTCTGGAAGAGAAGCTCCAACGCTTGAAGACCGAAGGCTTCACGAGGCACGGCAAGCACGTCCTACAGGAATACTTGGCCCTTCAAGTCCTCATCAACGTGAAGACCTTGCACTCGAAGATCAAAGTTTCAACTCCTTGCACAAAGAAGAAAGCTTAGAGAAGAAGACCCGGAGTCGTCGTCACCCCGACTTCTCCAAACGATCTTCATCAACTCCGAAGACGCCATAAGCAAAGGCCGGAGAAGAAGATTGAAGTCGACAACACCCGCCGTCTTCAACAAAGGCGTCAACTCCTTGCACGAAGAAGAAAGTTCGGAGAAGAAGGCCTGAAGCCGGTGCTACCCCTGTCGTCTTCGTCAACAAAAGCCGACGCTACAACCGTCATGCGGAGACCGGTGCTACCCCCGCCGTCTTCACCAATAAAAGTCAACGCTACAACCGTCGCACGGAGATCGGTGCTACCCCTGCCGTTTTCGTCAACAAAAGCCGACGCTACAATCGTCGCACAGAGATCGGTGCTACCCCGCCATCTTCAAAAGAAACCTTCGACTCCGCTCACACCAAAGAAGCTCGGAGAAGAAGAAAAGCCAAGCCGACACCACAACCGTCGAGGAAGCCAGAAGAATAAAGAAGCCCCGAAGAAGTAGCCATCGCCGTTCGAGAAGAAGATCGAGTCAAAGCTAAAGCCAAAGCCAACGCAAGAAGCCAAATCAAATGCACCGGTAAAGCCTGCGCTAAAGCAACGCACGTGCCAAAGCCAAGCAACTACGACGGTCATGAGCAAAACACCGCACGTTTTAGCCGATACGACGCGAAGTCCGGAAGAACTAAAAGCATCGCAAGCCTCTACCCGTCTACGTTCAAGCGCAAGCGCCAAAGCAAAGCAAAAGCCAGAGCCACGCCAAAGCCGAAAGTCAAAGCCAAAGCCGACGCCAAAAGCACGATCGACGCCGCGAACCGACGATCAAGGACGCCAAGGTCTAGCATGGATCGAGGAAGACACGAAGACCGAGGAACGAAGCCCAAAACCTCCCTAGCCGAGAAAGCACGAAGCACGGACGGGACAAAATCAACGGCCGGTATTCCTTAGGCTCTTAGAAAATCCTCACCCTGTAAAGACCTCTGTCCTGGGCAACCCCTTCAGAGCTCTCGCACGAATACCACGTGGAGACGCGGATCAAAGGGACCCTCCAGAGGATCTCTCCCATAATCTCCTGATCAAATATTCGCCGTACCCAGACTCGCCACACCCGAGCCTCCGGGTCCCGGCATCTGTAATCTTCGTGTGCTCGCAATAAAGACGACTCATATCTTTTTCTACGCATACAATAAGAACAGATCTCATCGGGGTTGAAGATCAATGGCGTACCTGGTGATATTTCAACGTTACAGACTTTGTCGTTGTCACCTTGCGGTCTACCTTTGTCGTCGTGATGGTCACTCCGCTCTCTCATTTCTTCCCTTCTCTATTTCCTATCTTTCTTTGTGCGATGGGGTCTGCCGGGTTGGGGCCGCGGACGAGATCCGGAGCCGAGCCGAGACCAGGTGGGAGAGCTCGTGCTGATAACGTGTTACGAGAGAGAAGAAGAAGGATGCAATCGGGGATGGCGGCTACGCTCTCACGAATCCGTGAGAGCCTCTTGTTTATTCATAACACATATATAGAGAGCTAGGGATAAGGGATAGACGTGTTGGTTTGATGTATCCCACCAAAGTGGGTAGCCACATATATCCGTAACAGGTTTTTAATTTTTTTGATATTTTTATTGAAATCAAATGGGGGGGGGTATTTGCTTATTTACATATAATAACTTAAGTAAAATAACATTTACTTAAATGTTATTATATGTAAATAAGCTGCTGAGAACTAGGCCCCCCAGTCCCCTTTTATAACCAGTCAGTTACAGAATTTCGGATATATTTTGTGAATTTTTTTGAAAATTTTTCGAAATTTTGACCAAATCTCGTGATATTTAGTGGAGATGGAAATATTTCGTGGAAATATCGTGATATTTCGCGAAACCGCTCGATATTTTGACATTTCCAGTTCTGCTCAAGATTGCAGGCGGTATTTCGTATCCGGTTTCCATTTTTTTGATATATTTTGTGATATTTCGCGAAATATATCGATTTTTTGTTCCTTGAATGGAGATTTATTGATGATACCCTAATTAAATTTGGATTTCTACCTCTACTCCGAAGTCTCATCATGGATTTCATATCTACCTTGACATTCTCGGTTCTTATAAGTGGTAACCCTGAATGATTTATCAAGGCAGAAATGGGGTATCTGAGAAGGATGTTCACTCTCTCCTTTTCTTTTCATAATGTGTGTAGAAATCCTATCTCAACACCTCTCCTTTATGGAATCCGATTCTGAATTAACTTTATCAGAGTTAATCATTTTGCACCGAATATATCTCATCTTATGTTCGTTGTTGATCTCCTTATATTTAGCTCAATGAATCCCAAGGAAATTTCTCATATTATTCAAAGGGTGCTACAAACACCTGTTCGGGTTGTCAGTTTTGAATCATCCACCCAAGTGGATACGACGATCTGAATGAGCGGGGTACCTGCATGTGCAGTTGTAACCATCTGCCCGAATGGATTGGCACTCGTTGGCCTGTGAACCATTGCAACTGTTGGCTACCAAAGGGTACCTCGAGCCCTATATAACCAAGCCCTTTTTTTCAGCCCTATTAGCAATTCCGAATAACTCCGAATTCACTTCTATTTTCTTTTTGATTATTTATTCTCTGCCAGAGAAATCCTTGTCGCAGATTCCTGATAGTAAGTTCTTCACCATTGCTGGGTGCAGTCTTACAAAGGCTGACGTATCTTGTGAGCAATTAGTGAGAGACCTTATAACAATAAGTGAGCACAAATAACGCTTTAAGGAAAGCGGATTATATGCGCTTTAGTCTTTGATTTCTATTGTTTTCTTTGTCTCCATAATCCTGATCCACAAGTTGTCCAATAATCTTAAAGTGTTATTTCTAATGGAGATCGAGACTACTGCTGCCACTATCAAAGTCATGAACCAAGACTTTATTTGTCTCGATCAATTCGATGGGATGAACTTCACTCCTTGGCAAGACAAATTGAAGTTTTTTCTTACGACATTGAAGGTTTTCTACAACCTTAATCCTGATCTTCCGACTATTCTAGAATATGAAGAAGGAGAACCCGAAGAGCGTACTACTGAAAGAAAGAAGCGACAAGAAGATGAACTCATATATCAAGGACATATCCTTAATGCTCTCACTGATCGTCTATACGATTTCTACACCGATAATCCGTTTGCAAAGGAGATATGGAAGATACTGGAGTTCAAATACAAGGTGGAAAAAGACGGCACAAAAAAATTCCTCATCTTCCGCTACTTCGACTTATATATAAAAGATAATAAGTCTATTCTTTCTTAAGTGCATGAATTATAAATTATAGTTAACAAAATAGCAAGGCATACAGAGTATTGGACATGTAGTCTAATACCATTATGGAATCCAGAGATGTAGAGTTCTTTGAGAATTATTAACATTTGAGTTTAAAGAATCTGATATTCAGATTTCTAGAGATGAGTTGGTGATTGAACTATTTCATGTGAATCCACCTATTATTTCTAATCATACTGATGAGCCTCGTAGAAACCAAAGGACAAGAAAAGAGAAATTTTTAGGCTCAGATTAGATAGATTTTGAGCAGATTTTTTTTTATCTTGTAGAAGATTATAGGAATCAAATAGTTAAGAAAGCTTCTTTTGTCTTTCTGGTAGAGGATGACTTTTAAAATTTTAGTAAAGTCATATCATCTAGAGATGCTATCTTTTGGAAGGAAGCAATAAATAATGAAATGAACTCACTTATAAGTAATCAAACCTGAAAACTAGTATATTTGCCCTCTGGGTCTAAACCTATAGGGTGCAAATGGGCGTTCAAAAGGAAGTATCATACATATGGTACTCTCTAAACATTTAAAGCCAGGTTGGTAGTGAAGAGATTTTATCAAAAGAAAGGAATCAATTATTTTGACACTTCTTCTCCTTTGGCTAGGATGACCTCGATTCGAGTATTATTTGTTCTAGCATCGATTCACCATCTTCATATCCATCAAATGGATGTGAAGACAATATTTCTTAATGATAGGGGTGGCAATGGGTCGGGTCGTGTCGTGTTCGTGTCTAGTCGGGTTCATGTCCAAAAACCCCAGACCCGGACCCGACCCGTTTAACTAATCGCGTCTAGATCCTAAACCCGTACCCGACCCGCTAATAAACGGGTAGACCCGATAAGACCCGGTAAGACCCGTTTATCACCCGGACTATTCAGTTGACCCGATCCGACCCAATCCGACTCGACCCGACCTGACCCGAAAGACCCGCTGGTATAATATATATTATAGTATCGGATTGCGGGTAGACCCGACCTGACCCGACTCGACACGACCCGTTGAATACTAAACGGGTCTTCCCGGGTCTACCGTGTCCAGACCCTAAACCCGGACCCGACCCGTTTATTAAACGGGTCTATCGTGTCGACCCGTTTACGACCCGAACCCGTTTAGCCCTGACCAGACCCGCTAACTTCGTGTCGGGTCGTGTCAGGTCTGCCGTGTCGGGTCCGAAATTGCCAGCCCTACTTAATGACGACCTCAAGAAGGAGGTATATATGGAACAACCTGAAGGGTTATTTTGACTAGCCAACATAATAATATATGTAGACTTGTTAAGTCTCTCTACGGACTGAAACAAGCACCAAAGTAGTGGCATATCAAATTTGATAATACAATACTTTTTTATGGTTTTAACCATAATACCTCAGATAAATGCCTATATTTTAAAGCTAATCAAGACCATATAGTGATCATCTATTTATATATTAATTATTAATAATAGCTTTGATGTTATTATAGAAACGAAGAGGTTTCTAAGTTCCACTTTTATGATGAAAGATCTTGGGCTTGTGGATATCATCCTAGATATCAAAATTAAAAGAGATAATAGATATTATGTTCTGAATCAATCTCATTACATAGAGAAAGTGCTAAAGAAATTTAGTCACTTAATTGTTAAATAAGCAAATACTCCATTTGATCTAAATATAAAACTTGATTCTAATAGTAGAAGAGCAATAGCTCAACTTTAGTATACAAGTGCGATAGAGAGTCTTATGTATCATATGCAGTGCACGAGATCTGATATAACATATGCAATGAATAAATTGAATAATTCACTAGCAACCCAAGCACAAAAACATTGAAAGACTATTGGTAGAGTTCTAAGTTGCCTTAAGAGGAACATATTAGTACAGATTTTTCAACCATATTGGATATACAGATGCAAGTTAGATATCGAGTGCAGGGGACAACAAGTCCATCACTGGATGGGTATGTACCCTAAGGGGTGCAACTGTATCTTGGAAATCTAAGAAACAGACTTGCATATCACACTCTATTATAGAATTTGAATTTATTGCTTTGACAGCTACTGGCAAAAGGCTAAGTGAATTAGGAATCTTCTAATAAAAATTTCTTTTGTACATAAGCCTATATCAACTATATTTATACACTGTTCAAGCTACTTTGTCAAGAGCTTATAATGGAATATATAATGAAAAGTCTAGACATATAAGTCTAAGATATGATTATGTGAGATATTTGATTTGAGAATGAATCATTGCAGTCACATATATGAAGTCAAGTGAGAACTTGACTTATCATTTCACCATGCCTCTTACAAGAGAGTTGGTAATGTCAATATCCGGGAGGAATGGGGTTAAAATTCTTCTAATAAAGATCCACCGGTGATAAGAATCCAATCTAACTCTAGTAGACCACTAGATCTTAGGTTGAAAGGGTAAAAATAAGTCACTGATAAGTGTATAATTTTTAGTACTAATTTACTTTGAGAACCCCATCTAGGATGAATAGTGCTGTTTGTTATAGAATTTAAAGGTTAAGTTTTCAAACTCTTAATGAGGTTCAGTCTTAAATATAGATAAATTGTTCATAAGTATAATAGGAACACTGAATGAACTTTTCTTATATAAACATAGAGGTTATGCCGCCTCTCATGGGAGTTTGGAATTCTCTCATAGAGCATTCATAAAACCAAGATAAACATATGACCATTAATGATGAAAAATGAGATGTGTAAAAGTGAATCGTTGACATAGTTGTAAGTATGTGTATAGTGTTTCTGGTACTATCATATAGGGATTGTTAGTTCAAAGCTGTGGCTACTAGAATTCTGATAGAACTTTGAGATACTTACACTAAGGATATGTTCAAATCAAGAGATATATATCTTTATGCATAAGTACATTCTGGCAAAGAATCTTATTTTAAGAACTATGAAGGCTTGATCCCGAGATGGGTACGTAGGCAACCGCTTTGTGGTGCAGCTCATGTTTTTTAAAAACAAAATTTTATTTATTTTCTTTCTGTGTATTTTGAAAATGGTGGAAGAATATTGGAGATTTTCAAAATTTTTTAATATTTAACTATTTTAGTTGGGATTCTTTCAACAAAGTTGTTGAGATTTCTTGGTTAGTGAGTGACTAATAAGGAGAGAGATCATAGGTTCAAACCTGATGATATCCCAATTTTGGACAAATAATAAAATTTGTACCTACGTACGCGGCGAGGTGAAATGCATCGATTGGACGATGCGGTGCATGTGTGATAGGGCATTTAGAGGCCCACTTTGCACTTAGCATCGACACGAGTCGCTTGAGAAGCCTTTCTTTTAGAATAAGCAACGATCAGAATGGGCGGGACACCTGCCTAGGCGGTTGCAACTATCCGCCTGGGCGGATTGGCACTTGTTGGCCTACAAACCATTGCAACTGTTGGCTACCAAGGGGTGCCTCGAGCCCTATATAACCAAGCCCTTTTTCAGCACTATTAGCAATTCCGAACAACTCCGAATCCACTTTTAATTTTTTTTATTCTTTATTCTTTGCTAGAGAAACCCGTGTCACAGATTTCTGATAGTGAGTTCTTCACCATTTTTGGGTGCAGTCTCACAAAGACTGACGTATCATGGGAGCGATTCGCGAGATACCCGACAGCAATAAATGGGCGTGAATAATACTTTAAGGAAAACGGATTATACACACTTCAGTCTTTGATTTCTATTGTTTTCTCTGTTTCCATGATCCCGATCCATAAGTTGTCCAACAGCTTTGGAAGCCTGCCCACATCGTGCGCACAACCAATCTGGGATTTTCTTGCTCGACTTTCACTATCCTGATCGTGCACATGACTTGGCCTTGTCGTGCGCACGTCTTCCTGACATATCGTTCTCCTATGTATCCTACCTAGGTTGCGTGCACATCGCAGGACATCGTGCACACAATCTACTTCCAGGTCGTGCACATGATCTCTCCACTGTGCAGACGAGTTGCTGAAAGTATGTTTCTGTGGGCCTTAGGTCTTCATCCTATACAGGGATTTCTCAGGGTTTTCTTATCCGTCTTGGATTCGATCTCGAGTCCTACTTGGCTACTTGAACTCGATCTCGCTCGCATAGAACGCCTCGATCCAGGTTCAGCTTTCACAAGTCAAATCCCAACAGATTAGTCCTAGCTTGAAATGGGCCATTGCTCGAAAAGTTTCAGGACACCAACCGATAAAAAAAAAAGAGAAGTTCATCTTGCATATTTAGATTTAGAACTTGAACAATTAGAGGTTAAAACTGTTTTTCTCAACATATTTTCTACCAGTGGGATGCTTGCCATAGCGGGTTGCTACATTCCACCAAAAAAAAAACTGTGATGCTGCTCATGCCACACAGTTCGCATTGGGCTTCCACCGTATGGAGTGTAGAGAGCCGTGATTCGAATGAATTTGTGATTGCGGTCACACCTCTCTTTTCGGGTGAGAGATCGCACGCTCAACACCCATACGTTTAGACAAGTTTCGAAACCCTAACGAAAGGGGTTGATACCCGTGCTATGTTTCTAGTAGGCCGTAGCTGACTACCGAAAAATAAAAAAAGATGGAAAGCAAAAGAAGGGTTATTTTGACTTTGCCCCCCAAATTTTCTTGAATTAGACTTTACCCCCCATATTTTCATTAATTGGACTTTACCCCCCAAAACTAACTGTTTCGTCAGCTCACCCCCAAAACTTTATTATTATTTTTTTCCTTATTCACCCTTTCTCTTAGATGGTGACCGGTGAGCCGACGAAACAGTTAGTTTTGGGGGTAAAGTCTAATAAATGAAAGTATGGGGGCTAAAGTCTTATTCAAGGCAAAAGTTGGGGGGCAAAGTCAAAATAACCCGAGAGAGAAATTGAATGGAGTCGAACCCCCCACCCCCAACTCTCCCTTTGGCTTGGCACTGTGGGGGGGGGGGGGGGGTGGAGCCCACAGTCGCCCCTCTAGGCCTCTGCATAGCTGGCCTGGCCCTGGGGGACTCGTTGGCTTTTTAAGGGCTGCGTCTGCCGAGCCTCAGAGAGGGGATGCATCTACTGCTACTTCTTTCCCTCATTGTCTGGTTCGACTGATCACCCAAACCCTTTCATCTTTTCTGCCCTCTCTCTCTCTCTCTCTCTAGCCACCCTTTTTCTTTTCAGAGGAATAGACTAGCACCCCATCATCTCTCTCTCTCTCTCTCTCTCTGATTTGATAGATCTTTAGATCTGAAGCCGCTGTCACATGAACTGCCCCTTTATCTGGATCGTCGTCGCAACCGGTCGTCGGGACCAATAGATTGCCGGATATCGGAGTGGAAAAGGTGGGTTTTTTATGTGACCCTTTCTTCGGTTGTAATGTAGAAGACTATTCTTTCTGTTGGGTTTCGTGGTGTTTTCTTTGTGGGTTCTCTGTATCGTGGAGAGAGGAAAGTGGGTTTTTTTTTTTTTTTTTTCTGTTTGGGTGCTGATGGGTTTGGATGTGGAGCTGAAGAAGATGAGATGTTAGCTTGTTGTGGAGATGTAAGATGGATGTGGGATTGGAGGGGCTTTCGATGAAACAGAAGATCCTGCCGCTCCTTTGGCCCCATACCCTTTCCAGGTTTCTTCGCGTCCGTGCAGAATTAGGGAAGTTGAATTGTGATATCGGGTGTTGGGTCTTCGATTCCAACCGGAGAGGACCTTGTTTTCCTCCCTCATCCCTTTGAATTACATTGGAGGTAATGGAAGTGTTGTAAATTTCCTGTTTTGGGCCGAATCGTATAGCACCCATCTGAGAGGGAGGGAGGGAGGGACCTTGAATTGTCGTTTCGGGTGTTGGGTCTTCGATTCCAACCAGAGAGGACCTCGTTTTCCTCCCTCATCCTTGGAGGTAATGGAAGTGTTGTAGATTTCCTGTTTCGGGCCGAATCGTATAGTACTCATTTGCTTTTGAGAGAGAGAGAGAGAGAGAGAGAGAGAGAGAGAGAGAGAGAGAGAGAGAGAGAGAGAGAGAGAGAGACCGTAGCCTTCCATCCTCAGTTGCTTCTGCTTCTGCTGCTGTTGCTGTTGTTGATGATGATTATTAAAATTATCAATGACTGACCATTTAGTTCTCGTATATTACAGGGGTAAAAAGAGAGCTGGATTTGCAAGCTGCAATCCAAAGACAAGTACTGTGTTAAGGTAGATGTTGAGAACCAGGAAGCGTGTGTGTGGGTGAGATGAGGGATGGTAGTTGGATTGATGAACCACCTGAGATCCTGCTGGTGTCCATCATCCGATGAATACGTCCATGCAGGGTCCGATGCGGCTGGCAGGCAGGATGGGCTTCTGTGGTACAAGGACACTGGCCAGCACATGTGTGGGGAGTTCTCGATGGCCGTGGTCCAGGCGAACAACTTGCTTGAGGACCAGAGTCAGCTCGAGTCGGGCCCACTGAGTTTGCTCGAGTCGAGTCCGTATGGGACGTTTGTTGGGATTTACGACGGGCACGGTGGTCCAGAGACGTCACGATATATAAATGATCATCTCTTTGACCACATCAAGAGTAAGATTCCAAAGCTAGAATTTTTGTGTTGCCCTGAAAAAATTGTAATTCGTAGCTTTAGTAATTTGAGCATTAATGTTTGGGAAAGTATATGATATCACAAATACTCTTATACTGCCATGATTTAATTTGGATCTTTTTCTGTAATTTCAGTGAATATTAAGATGACACTTGTATGTTTTCCCATTACAAGTATGTAAAGGTTTGACATTGTGTATTTAGTGTTATATTTAAAACTAGTAATGTTCGTACCTATTGGCACAACAGCGGCCGCCTTCGGCTGCACTTGTCCGTCAGCGTTGGTGGCCATGGCCACCCTCATGTCTATGGTGACCACCACCTAGACTGCATCTGGTCCCTATCCCGGACCTTGAAGGGGGCACGTCAACGAATTATATCACGCCCATTGAATTTGCTTTGGTTTCGATTTTGTCACCCAAGGTCGTAACTACGTCTCGTTTCGTTCCTGTGATCTACCCATCTCATACTTTGTCTTTGCCGACTACATGTGCTTGTCGGTACGGCTGTGGCCGCGATTTCGCCTCCGGTGAACTGACACTTGGGAAATTCACTGTGGTGGGGGGGATTATCAGTAGGCCCTCTTTTTTTTTTACTGGAGAGAGAGAGAGAGAGAGAGAGAGAGAGAGAGAGAGAGAGAGAGAGAGAGAGAGAGAGAGTTATCACGAAGAGATATTGGGGGGGGGGGGGGAGGGGAGCTAGCGGCAGCATAGTCGGTCGCCTTTGGCGGCAACGCACACCCACGACGATGCCCTGACCTCTCGCTGCCTATGTCGATTGCCACCACCACTGTTGTCTGTCTCCCTCACCGCGATTGCCACCGATTGCCACTATGGTGTTTTATCCCGCCTTCGCTGGCCACTCCTTTTAGTATGTGAGAGAGTGGGGAGTGTGTGTGTGAGGGAGGGAGTGAAATGAGAGAAATAGAGAGTATACATAAAATGGGCTAATTTGAACTTGAGGGAAAATGTGAGAAAGCTGTGAGGAATTATGACTGCCCCCATACAATCTCATCCTCTTTTAGTATGTTAAAAAGTGGAGGGCGAGTGTGTGTGTGAGGGAAGGAGTGAAATGAAAGAGAGTATATATAAAGGGTACGCTTTGCCCTTGAGGGAAATAGTGAGGAACTATGATTGGCTCTTGCATCTTAGTCGTCCATTACACCCAACCCCTATCGGTGAATTGCACTTAGTCCCGATCTGCATGCAAAGGGACGATGTGATTGGATGCCACATCATTCTGGTTGATCGTCCGAGATAAACGTTTCGGGGCAATGAGAGAGAGAGAGAGAGAGAGAGAGAGAGAGAGAGAGAGAGAGAGAGAGAGAGAGAGGTTCATGTGGCATGATTCGATTGGGCCGCATGAAATTAATCCAAGCAAAAAAATTTGTGAACAATCATGTTAATGTTAAGCTTGTCCCCTTTTTTTTACAACAAAACTCTCTAATGTAGTTTATTTTTTTTTACTTATCTGTTTCTTTTTCCCCTCAGTCCCACCCCTCCATCTCAACTCCATTCAATTTTAGTCGTTCTTTATTCCCCTCCCCAGGTGAAGCTCACTCACGCTAGGCCTCCTTTAAATCACAGCAGCTACTTATCCCTTCTCCAAATAAATCCTAGCCGCTCTTTATCTCCTCAACTATCCCTTCATTGTGGCATATTATATAGATTGTGTATTTGTATTTGCTGTCTCGGCCATTTCTATTAGTGCACCTGAGTTTGTATCACATTGATCTGGTTAGTTGAATTGTTACACTTTTGAGACTTATTTACTTTCTTGCACCCCATCTCTCCCCTCCATCTTCCTAATTTTTAGCGATAGATGTTATAATCATAAATACTGTGCATTTGTTCGTACGTTTTGTGCCTTCATACCTCTTGGTGTGTATGCCTTCCATCTTCCAAGTGGGCATTTCATTGCAAGTGGAGTCTATTGTTTCATCAAGACCTATTGAAGTGAACATGTTTCATAGATTATATCATCGATTTACTCTAATGGGTCTGACAAGTGATGGCAGGATTTGCATCCGAGCAACAATCAATGTCAGTTGATGTGATACGGAAGGCATTCCAAGCAACGGAAGAGGGGTTCCTCTCTTTGGTTATTAAACAGTGGCCTTGGAAACCTCAGATTGCAGCTGTTGGCTCATGCTGTCTGGTAGGCATCATATGTGGTGAAACCCTTTATGTTGCTAACCTTGGGGACTCCCGGGCAGTTTTGGGGAGACTTGTCAAGGCCACCGGAGAGGTTCTGGCTGTCCAGTTGTCAGCAGAGCACAATGCAAGTATTGAGTCTGTTAGACAAGAATTGCAGTCATTGCACCCAGATGATTCACAGATTGTGGTCTTGAAGCATAACGTTTGGCGCGTAAAGGGCATCATCCAGGTACTCTTTCATTACTATGAGATAATATCAGTTGGTCGATATTTATCATTTACAGCATGGAGACAAACCAACTCTTTTTTTTTCTTGTTGTAATGAGGCCTTACGATTATGTCTATCTGGAATTTTTGTCTTCACGTACATCAAATGGTTATAGTTATTTCCATCTCATCTTCAGCTGTATACAATGTTTAAAAAGGCGAAAGGCGTACCGAGGCGTTTTTCCTATGGAGAGGCGAGGCGTAAGCCTCAAGGCGCATCGAGGCGTAAGCCTCGAATTTTTTCAAGGCGTTTTGGTAAAAAAAAATTAAAAAAGAAAAAAAATCATAATAAATACTATTATTGAATGTGTAATAATAATTGAACTAGATATGCATAATAAATCACAATTTGTTAGAAAATATCTTATATGACACGATTGAGGATTCCATCGAGCAATCTAACAACAAAATAGAAAGTCAAATTGCTCAAACACGCTTAATTATTTAACATTCAAGATAATAATTAAAGTAGCAACTAACAATTAATAATAAACAATAAAATATGAATATAAAACTAACATTGTCAAGATTAAAAAAAAAACAAATACATGAGAATGGTAAAATACAAAGAAAAAAACATAGAAAAACACAGTAGAAGATACAAGATCATGATCCATCCCTCTAAACATGAAACAAATTTTTATCTCTCACAGTCTCACCTGTAGTTGGTAGACGATCCACAAAGAAGAAGAATACAACTTCAGAATCAAAATTGGAAAATAAATGAGCACTAGATCTTGATTTTGGGTTTTTGGAGACAAGGGGGTTTCAAAACCTAAAGAGATCTAAAAGGGTTTATAAGGTTTCAATGGGTAAAAAAAGGGTCCATGTGGATGATTTACATATAAAACCCTTAGTGCCCTCCCACACCAAACATTGATTTTAACCCCTCCCTGTCCTATGTTTCACGCCTAGTGCAAGAGGCGTACGCCTTGAGGCGCGCCTCGGACGAAGGTGTACTACTGTTAATGCTGAGGCGTAGGCTTTTTATATGTGGCTGTTGAGGCGTGGGCCTCGAGGCAGCACAGGACCGCCTCACCTTGAGGCGGGCCTCGAGGCGTAAGCCTCAAACGCCTTTTTAAACATTGGCTGTATATGCAATTTTAGTTGGTCTTAATTTTTGCAGAAACTTGTATATTTTAGGTTGCATATTGTTGGATGAATCACTACATACATACCGCACACTCTTCTTGACTTGCACTTCCTTGCAATCTATTAAGCATTTTCTAGGTTAGTTTCTGTAGTCATTTTATTCATTACTGCCCTTCAATTTTGACGTTCTTGAACGACATTTCTGAATTTTGTCAGGAAGAATATCATCTAGAGAACACTTCGGTAGGAGGTAAATTGTGGAATGACTAGAGAAGTTCATCATGTTATCCTGGACCAAGAAACTTTAAGAATGTGTGTAGTCACACATTATCTGTGGCCTCTTGGACTCTTGCCTTGTTGTTCTTTGAATTTATCAAATATTTTTCTTCCTACCTAGTAATCACCGATATGGATACGAGGTGTCGAGGATACGGATACTGCGATATGCCGATATGTGGATTTTTGAAAAGCTAGGATACATGGTACGACAAGGATACATTTGTAATAATATATATATATATATAAATATATAATATTAATAATTAAATATAATACTTTGTGCTAGAATATAAATAGTGTATAGTTTGAAAATTAAATATGATCACGCTCATCATTCATTACACGATTTACATCCAATACAACCAAAAAATACAAAGTTAGTGTCACATTCATCCATTACGAAAAAGTAACGCTAACAACATTACACAAGTGTCACATTCATCGTCCATTACAAAACACTAACAAAACATTCGTCATCCATTACAAAATATAAAGTTAGTGTCACATGCATCATCCAAAAAATAAAACATATAAATGATATCATTAAGCAAATGGTCACGTATAGAATTTACTCTTATTCGAAGTTTTGGTTGGGTTCGGGTTGGATTTTTGGATGTTGGACTACATTACCATCCATACGTATCCTGGCGTATCGGTCTCGTATCCCCAACGTATCGATCTCATATCCCTGACGTATGGGTCCTGTATCCCCGGCGTATTGGTCCTGTATCCCCGTCGTATCGGATCTTTTTTTTTTGTTTTTTTAAATCTCGATACTTTTTAGCCTTATCGGATACGTATCCCGCCGTATCGAAGTATCAGGAAGTATCCAAAACGGGTACGGCACCTGTTTCCAAGTATCGGTGTCTCCCAGCTTCCTACAAATCTTGTGAGGAATATTACTCTGAAATATCATTTGGATATTGTTGTTTTGGGAATCGCATGATGTTAGGCATCCATATTATCTCTCGTGCTTACATGAACACTTTTTTTCTCACTACTGCATAATTGATTGCTTCACAATTACTTGTTTAATGCTTTTTGTATGTTGTCTTGCTAAACACTTCATTTGAACCACCTTGTGCTATGCAGAAACCTTACTTCAGTATGTATTGAGTATAATTGCTCTTAGTGTTATCTTAGGCTTCTAATTTAGATGGAACTTAGGTGGAGGTTTGCTTTATATTTTTTTTTGGATGGCGTTGCCCTATTCGGCTAATTGTTTTTCTTTCACGCTGAAAAATTGAGTGTCTGGGATTTTAATTGTTGAATCCTACACAGAAGTCTTACTTGTTTCTTGATACATTCTTATCGTCCCATCAAATTAATAAATAGGCCTCTTAAACGTTCTAGAACCAATTCCTTCATGGAGAATGGTTTTAATGTTCATTTTTTCAGCCTAAGAAAAGCTTGGTATATTCACTTACTTTGTTTCCATAATATATTAGAACATTGGGTTTGCATTTCACCCTTCATATGTTCTACTACATCATGTAAATAATTATCTTAAATTTCGTATATATGGGTTTGATGTGTTATGTAGAACCACATCTGAATTTTTTTTTTTACCAACAATATAGTTCTTTGTGGCGTTTTCATTATGGTTACATCTCGTTTACTTCTTTATACTTCTCAGCTTTAACCAGAAGAGAAAAATCCTTTTGTAGCCTCTGAAAACGTGTAGGTGTACTTGGATGGGTTCTATTTCACAAGCAAAGCATGAAAGCAATAATATGATATCAACTAAGTAAATTAACAAGCACCTGACGCTCCCAAGTTTTTTTCTTTTCTCTCACTATCTATGACTCATGCAAAGGCCATATATTTAATCATACATGGCTCTAACCTATGCATGAATATCAATCACATATAGCACACATTTTTTTAGGAGGAAAGCCAAATTGGAAAAACCTCACCGAGAAAGCTCGGACCCAATTAATCCACTACAATTTGAAGTTACAACAGTTCATGATGTTATCCAACTGGTAGAGATCGATGCACCCATGATCACATCATCCGTTCCCCCTGTTGCTCTTCCACAGTTGATGAACCCACAAATCGATCACTAGGGAAGGAGCCTTGAATGGATGCGCACACCACACAACCTCTTGGATGCACACATCAAGACGGGGTTGCAACTGGATATCACCCACTAGTTGCCTTCAAACGGATATTAGCCACCAATGAGGATGTTCTTTAGATGAATCCACCAAAGAAACAATTTTCCACAAGAGAAAAGCAAGACAAAAAGGGCTTTGCTAAAAAAAGAAATAAATATTACCTCATGGATTGAACCTCCAAACAAGAAACGATGAATTCAAGATTCAATGTCAAGAGGAATCAAAGGATTTGCAAAGAAGAATCAAGTCACCGTCGAAGAAAGACCTAGGTTTCCCAATTTGGCTTTAAGCTCCAAAATCCCCAAAGGCCTTCTGACCGAATCTGCTAAAAAAGTCTATACACACACACACACACTCATATATATATATATATATATATATATATATATATATATATATATATATATATATATATATATATATATATATATATATATATATATATAGGTCAGGATCGGATGACCCATCAAAATTTTGATCCATTAATAACCCAGCACCCTTTGAGGCACCTAGAGGTTTTAGAATGGGCTGATTTTTTGTAGACATGTTGTCTATGATATATTGATCATCCTCACAAAAAATCAGCCCATTCTAAAACCTCTAGGTGCATCAAAGGGTGCTCTTCAAATCAACGGTTAAAATTGACAATAAAAAACCGTTGATTTGAAGTGCGCATTTGATGCACCTAGAGGTTTTAGAATGGGCTGATTTTTTGTGAGGATGATCAACATACCATAGACAACATCCCTACAAAAAATCAGCCCATTCTATAACCTCTAAGTGCCTCAAAGGGTGCTGGGTTATTAATGGGTCAAAATTTGCTGGGTCATCCGATCCTGACCCTATATATATATATATATATATATATATATATATATATATATATATATATATATATATATATATATATATATATATATAGAGAGAGAGAGAGAGAGAGAGAGAGAGAGAGAGAGAGAGAGAGAGAGAGAGAGCCCCGCTCACCTACGGGACGTCCCGCACCGGCCAAATGCGGGACATATTTTAGACCGTCCGATTGGCTTCGATCGGACGAACGGGGTTCACCCGGACCACCACCCGTGATGTTACTGTGGCGGGCACAGTAATAGCGAGTTTGGTGGTCCGGGTGAACCCCGGCCGTCCGATCGAATCCAATCGAACGACACAAATCATTTTCGCCCCGGTTAAAAGATATAGCCGTTCGATCGGATGATCGAACGCGAACGGATGAGATCCATGGGAAACAATCCAAATAGGACAAAAAATAATCATGATTTTTTGTCCTATTCGATTGTTTCCCACGGATCTCATCCGTTCGATCATCCGATCGAACGGCTATATCTTTTAACCGGAGGGAAATGATTTGTGCCGTTCGATTGGATTCGATCGGACGGCCGGGGTTCATCCGGACCACCAAACTCGCTGTTACTGTGCCCGCCACAGTAACAGCACGGGATTTGGTCGGAATGAATTCCGTTCGTCCGATCGAAGCCAATCGGACGGTCTAAAATATGTCCCGCATTTGGCCGGTGCGGGACGTCCCGTAGGTGAGTGGGGCTATATATATATATATATATATATATATATATATATATATATATATATATATATATATATATATATATATATATATAGAGGGCCGATCCAGTGAGAAACCCTTTATCTGCGAAACCTTGTGCGAAACCCCTCTAGAGGTTTCAGAATTTGATGAAACTTGGTAGGCATGCTACCTATGCCATGTTGATCCTCACAAAATTTCATCAAATTCTAAAACCTCTAGGGGCATCAAATGTTAGAAAATTTACCGACTGTTCATAAAAACCGTTAATTTGATTATCAAATTTGATGCCCCTAGAAGTTTTAGAATTTGATGAAATTTTGTAAGGATGATCAACATGGCGTAGGTAGTATGCCTACCAAGTTTCTCAAATTCTGAAATCTCTAGGGGGGTTTCGCACAAGGTTTCGCAAATAAGGGGTTTCTCACTGGATCGGCCCTCTCTCTCTCTCTGTATATATATATATATATATATATATATATATATATATATATATATATATATATATATATATATATATATATATATATATATATATATATGGGGAGGGATACTCTTACTCATGAGTTCTTACAAGTGAACTCTTACTAATGATCTGGACCGTCCGTTCCGAAACGGATGGATCCGATTACCTCCCCTCCTCTCTCCGTCTCTCTCTCTCTCTCTCTCTCTCACAGGGATACTCTTACTAATGGCATGGTTACTAATGGAGTTACAAACTGCCTTTTACATACCCTAGAGGTTTTAGAATTTGATGAAACTTGGTGGGGATGTTATCTATGGCAAGTTGATCATCCTCACGAAAAATCATCAAATTCTATAACCTCTAGAGGCATCAAATGTTAGAAGATTTATCGACCGTTCATTTTAATCGCTAATTTGAATAACATATTTGATGCCCCTAAAGGTTATAGAATTTGATGATTTTTGGTGAGGATGATCAACTTGCCATAGATAGCATCCCCACCAAGTTTCATCAAATTCTAAAACCTCTAGGGTAGGTAAAAGGCAGTTTGTAACTCCTTTAGTAAGATTTCATTAGTAAGAGTATCCCTCCCATATATATATATATATATATATATATATATATATATATATATATATGCGGTCTGCGGTGCGTGCGGTCTCACACCGCAACCGTCCGATGCACCACTGTGTGCATCGAATGCACGCAACGGGTGCATCGGACGGCTGCGGTGTGCGGTGTGAGACTGCACGCATCACATGCCGCACCCTATCAGCGCTATATATATATATATATATATATATATATATATATATATATATATATATATATATATATATATATATATATATATATATATATATATATATATATATATATATATATATATATAGAGGATACGGGGTATAGGCTGGCGGCCTATTTCGACGAAATGGGCAGCCGCCCATTTGACACCCTTAGGAGTCTTAGAATGTGCTGATTTTTTGTGAGCATATGCACCTTACCTTAGATAGCACACCCACAAAAAATCAGCACATTCTAAAACTTTTAGGGACATCAAATGTTACATTTCAGATTAACGGTTACAACGGACGTTCGATAAAACTTTTAACATTTGAAGCCCCTAGGTGTCTTAGAATGTGCTGATTTTTTGTGGGTGTTCTATCTACGATAAGGTACTTATGCTCACAAAAAATCAGCACATTCTAAAACTCCTAAGGGCTTCAAATACGTGGCTGCCCATTTCGTCAAAATAGGTTGGCAGCTCATTTCCCGTTTCCTCTCTCTCTCTCTCTCTCTCTCTCTATATATATATATATATATATATATATATATATATATATATATATATATATATATATATATATAAAGTAAGGGAGGTCATTTTCAAATTGGGAGATAAACGAATAGACAAACCCCGAGACGAAGAACGACCCAGATCATCCCACGCCACTGGATTTAGTGCATTGAACGAGAGAAAGAGAGTGCAATATGGTCCTGTGTGCAGCTGGCCTGATTCGGATGGAACAACCCATACGTGATTAATTCGCTGCACTTAAATATGGCCTAATTGTGGTGCACCACATCGTCCATTAAGATGGTATAATGGGGCAGAAAAGTGCAACATGCGTCCGGTAGCAAGTGTGGTCTCCATTGTGCCTTTTTAATGGATGATGTGGCATACCACGATTGGGCTGTAATCAAGTGCTGCAAATGAATCGGGCAACAAAAATGCTCTGCCCCAAATCCCTCTCCCTTTTTCGTCATCCTCTTCGTCACCCCGTCCCCTTTCTCCTTCCCTCTCTCTCTCTCTGGTGGTATAGAGGGCTAGCAAGAGGCCAGACAGATTTCCTACCCAACCGCACCTCCTCCTCTCCCTCTCTTCTACGTTTGGGCATTGTTGGCACAGTGAGAGCACTGCTGAAGCTGCGTTGGAGCCATCCTTGGGCCCTCAACCTTTTCTCCTCCTGGTTCTTATCTCTCTGTCCTTCTTTCCTTCTATCTCCTCTCTCTCTCCCTGGCTCTCCGTGTTCTGGCCATTGTTTCCGCTTGTGAAACAGGCTGGATTAGGTTAAAAATGAGATACTAGCTAAAGTCAGAGTGCATGTGTGCAATTAGAGGCTTGGGCTTGTGAAACAGGCGCGTCACTAACCGTAGACTTTTGGGTTACAGTCAAACTATGCTCAAGGCCACTTAATGAGAACATATTCAATGAAAACAAAATATCCCAAGTCTAGCCACCACTAAGTATCGGATCATGTGTTCACATTATTATGAAAAACATATCCATAAACATTCAATCATGCTTTAATTGCAAAAATGTAAAACATATAAAAAAGGCATGCAAAGAGCACTCAAAAGAAGAAAATTAAGACCAAGCATGATAATTGTATATACAATGCAATCAAACTTTGCAATCATTCATGCATGAGAATATGCATGCAAGCAGAGGACACGTTGGCCTGATGCCAACTCATCCTTTCTCACCCACATCTTCTTCATGGGTGGAAGGTGCACACTAGCCCTATTCTTCAAACTAGATACAAAAGGATTTCTAGACATGTGAAGAAGACTAGCTATCTCTTTCCTAAGTTCCGCACAATATGAATGGTTGAACTTAGCCCTGAGATGTGGAACAACAATCTTAGGACGAAAAGGTAAGACCTGAGCTTTTCTTTGTTTAAAGACAGATTTTAACTTCTATCACATAGGTCTTATATGTCCTTTAGGCAAACATGAATAGTCTGGGGCTTAGAATTGGAAGGTGTAGTCTGGCATTGAAAACAAGAGAAGGGTTACTAGTCTTCACAAAGGGAGTCGTGGTAGATGTTGAAGCATTGCCAGACACATATCCTAAACAATGTTTTTCATTTGGGTCTTTACCCAAGTTCATGTTTTCGTTCAGTTTTGCATTCTTTAGTCAATCTTTGAACTATTTGATTGCTTTTGAGTAAGCTAGAATCTTCAAAAGTAAATTTTTCAGCCAAAGATTTCACTGTCTTTTAATGAAGAGTTTTCATTTTTGAGGAGATTATATTCATGTTTTAAAAATTTGAGTTCTCCAAAAGACTATCATTTTCAGTTTTCTAACTCTTCAGAAATGTTTAAAAAAATTTCAATCTCAAAAAACAAGTTTTCATTTTTAGCTTCGAGCTCTTCATTTGCTATTGCTAGTTTAACACATTTTCTGACAGCGGCAACACTGATCTTTTCCAAAGTCATCACAATCCCCATCACCATCAATACTGTCTTTATTGCTTTCATCTTCACTGTCCCCATAATCGTTAGACCCTTGCAGCTTGTCTTCATATGAAGCAGTATTGTCTAAAGTAGCAGTCATAGCTTTGCTCGCATAATGCCAACATTGTTAGGGTACTCGGCAGCAACGTGCCCAAACCCTCTACACTTTAAGCATTGAATCTCAATTGTGTCAGATTTAACCCTCTCTTTTCAAAACTTATCGGATCAACCCACACAATGCAAAGGGATCCAAACCCGAACCTAAACCCAATTACATATGGGTATAGATTCGGGTTTCGTGTACACATCTACATCTAGAGGGTAGTTTTTCTGATGATAGATTATGGGATGATGGTGTACCAAGACAAAGCAATTCAATTATTTATGGAGAGCGAGTGGGGTGGCCTATTGATTCTGGAGGAGAATGGACTGTTCTAACTGATAACCCACATCGGAACAAAGTTAAAATAGATAGAGATAACAAGTCAAGGCAAAGAGGCTATTGAGCTTCTAGTGGCCTTAGCATGAGGAAGGATCTGATTTCAGAGATTGAGAGAGAAAGTGGCGCACACCTCCTTCAAAAACTACTATTGTCGGGATCACAATGGTGATGGGATCCTAGGAGGGGTGAACGGCTATGATACTGCAGTGGGATGAGGTGAAGGGGTTTAAGAAGTGATGAACAAAATGGGAGGTGGAGATAGATGGGTGGGTGATGGCAACATCTAGGTTAGAGGAGGTACTGCCAACATGGGCAGAGCCGCAAAGGTGACATACGACATTACTATCGGGTTGGGGAGTGGCAACGATAGAGATGAGTTGTGCTGGTGGCAGGGTTAGGCATATGATATGGGCAATGTAAGTGGCGACTATGTTTGGTGGGTAGAAGCGAGCAAATGGGTTGATAATGGCAATCATAGGGGAGCCTCGGTAGATGAGAGACCACCTCTAAATAAAAACCATTGATGGTTAAAGTCTCGCAGCATGAGAAGCTCTTGAGAGAAGTCCGAGTTCAAAATGTTGTACTATCGTGACCAACTTGGCACTGATGGGCTCATTATGACCACACATTGTGTTACTAATTAGTTCGACGTTGTCTTTGCCTAGTACCCTCACCTAGGAAGCACCGATACGGATACGGATACGGCGATACGTGGAATTTTGAAAAACTAGGATACGCAATACGGCAGGGATACATTTATAATTATATATATATAATTAATTAAATATAATATTTTTTGAGCTAGATTATGAACACATTGAATAATGAATAGATTGAAAATTAAATGTTACCATGTTCATCAATCATCATTAATTACATGATTCACATCCAATACAACAAAAAATACAAAGCTAGTGTCACATCCATCCATTACAAAAAAGTAACACTAACAAGTAACAACATTACGCAAGTGTCACATTCATTGTCCATTACAAAACACTAGCAAAAAACACTAACATTCATCATCCATTACAAAATACAAAGTTAGTGTCACATTTATCATCCAAAAAACAAAACATATAGATGGTATCATTACGCAAATGGTCACATTCCTGCAACGTGTACAACATCATCATGTCATTTTCGGTAAAAAGCACCGCCTCTATCTCTGGTTCAACAAGCGAAAGGTTTGCAATCTCAAGCTCGCCGGCTCCATCCAATGGATCAAACATGTCTCCTCCTATGTCCCAATGCTTGCTCTCTCCATCCTTATATGCTTCACTCTTTCTTGAAAGAAGTCGAAGATTAGTATGCACAAATACTAAATCTTCGGCTCGTTGCGGTTGTATCTTATTCCTCCTCATTGAATGAATGAAGGAATATGTACTCCAATTCCTTTCGCAACACGACGAGGAACAAGGTTGACCAAGTAGCTTTAGAGTTATGTTTTGAAGCATAGGCGTAGAAGCTCCATAGACTATCCACCAAGGCCTTGCCTCCATGCATCCTCTATCGTGTAACGAATCATACTCGGCAAACACGTCCATGGCACCGGAGAATCTAGCATACTCAAGGTTCACACTCCTTCGCTCTTCATTATTTGGGAAGTATCTTCTTAAGCACTTGTTCCTCTCTTCGGAAATCTCCAAATCCTTGTGTGGAGGAACACGATTGGGAGCCTCCATAAGCCACTCCTTGCTATAGTACCTAGAAAGTAGAAGGCAACAAGTAGGATTTTTATCACATTTTAAATGTAGAATTATATAATTAAGAAGCTTTAACAAGAAAGTTACCTTGGATTCAATGAATGGGCCAAGCAATGAAGTGGTGAGTTACTTTTATTCCACCGATCAACTAATATGTTATGCACCACAATGTAGAAACTTGATTCTTCACTTTCTTTCTTCCCTTCGTGCCGGTATACCGCCTTCACCTTTTCAATCATAGTATCCCACATGTCGTAAATCAAATGTAGAGAGGGCTTATTCGTATCGGCAAATCGAAGCATATCATAAATTGGATCGGTGAAAGAAAGTATATAGTCGATCTTGTCCCACCACAAATCATTTAATACGGTGTCCTTCACAAATTGCGCTTTTCCCACGTCATCCTTCCTATAAGTTGCCCACTTCTCGCTAATGACCATTTGTTGTAAACCACGTTTAATGAGTTTGAATCGTTTTAACATTATAATAACCGAAGCAAACCTTGTTTCGGCAACTGAAAGTAACTTCAAACTAACAAATTCATTAAAAAATGCCAACCTCATCGAGTGGTTGCAGATAAAGTTTTTTATCACCATTGCATCCCCGTCAACCTCTGTAATCCAATGGCATTCCTCGTAGACTACATTTCTTTCGGAATGCTTTGATACACATATATTCTTAAGTGCGAGATTGAGTGTGTGCACCACACATGGAGTCCAAAAAATATGTGAGGATATGTCCCTTCAATAATCATTCCCGCAGACTTGCATACGGGAGCATTGTCAGTCCAACTTGCACCACATTTTGAGGGCCGACTTCTTGAATGGTCTCTTTCATCAAATTGGCAATGAAGAACTTGTCCTTGAACTCACCCTCGCAATTGACAGCTTTTAAGAATATAGGCCCGTTCTCTGTCACCGCCATGAAGTTGATGAGTGGCCTCCTTTGAGCATCTGTCCATCCATCAGTGACAATGCTAACCCCCTTCTCCTTTCACGTACCTTTTATAGGCTCCAATAATCGTTCAGTATGGGCCCTCTATCTTTGTAAGAGCGTAGTCCTCAAAGCATTGTAGCCAGGAGGAACAAAACCGGCAATAGCAGCGTTGGCGGCAAATGTGTAGGAGCTCACGTAATAAGGGTTCCTTGCAAAGTGGAAAGGTAACCCTCCGGTGTAGAACATCCTCGCAATCTCACTTCTCAATTGCTCTCGAACTTCAACATTGAATGCCTTCTCTATGGCGGTATTTCCAGAAGTCTTCCTCTTTTTCGGGTCAAAACCCTTCTTTCTAAACAAGCCAAGCGTACCCACTCCCAAATTAGCAAGGGGAGTCCCATGGGCATGGCTAGATGAAGATGGAAGAGGAACTTGTGAGGATTTTAACCACGCTTCAGCTTCTTCTGTCATTCTTTCTAGTTCTACAAGAATTGGTGGTGCTACTTTTGCACAAACTCTAATTCCCTTATTCAGAATCTTTAGAAGATGCGTCTTCACCCGAAAGTACGATCCGTTGAAGAATTGGTTGCAAAAGCTGCATTGGAACTTAGTGTTCCCACCCCTTTCACCCGATTTTTCCACATTGTTAACATACTTCCAAAGGGGGGAATGATCATCTTGCTCCTCACTAGAGGGAGTTGCGTCGGTAGAACTCATACTTCCAGAGGCAGTCATGCGTCTATATTTACCTATATTCTGTACAATTTATAAACAAATCATGCATTACCAATAAGGGGAACAATATGATTTAAAAGTCCAATTCAAACAGAACCCACATTCTAATCAGTACCAAAGCAATCAAACAGAACCCACAGATCCGGATCAGCTAGATAAAATCGATTTTGGCCTAATTATGTCCCGATTTGTTAGGGATTCAGCGACACTAGCCTTCAGATATGGGTTTTGGCTGGATCGTTAGGGTTTCAGCCGAAACCAGCAAGGTTTCGACGGCTGAAACCCTAATAATCCGAGCAAAAATCAGGCGAGGCTTTGGATTAAAGAAAAAACCCCTTCGAGCATGCCTTCAATCATGGGATTTGAAAAAAAAGAAAAGAAAAATCAATTGTTTCTTCAGTCCGTCCAGCAGAAGACCAACAAGGTATGGGTTTCGGCCGGTTTGTTAAGGTTTCGGTCGAAACAGGCAAGGTTTCGGTGGCCGAAACCCTAACAATCCGAGCGAAACTCAGTAGAGCTTTGGATTTAAAAAAAAACCCCTTCAATATGCCTTCAATCATATGTGATTTGAAAAAAAAAACAGAAATAAATTGTTCCTCATCAGTCTGTCCAGCAGAAGAGAAGAAGAAAAGGGGGAGAAGAGAAGAAACAAAAACTTGAGATCCCCCTCTCTCTCACTGCCGGCGGTGTGGTCGCCGTCGTCTTCGTCGCATGGTCGCCGGCAGTGTGGTCGCCGTCGTCTTCGTCGCGGACGATCCCCCTCTCTCACCGCCTCGCGGACGATCCCCGTCGTCGCACGATCCCCTGCTCAACTCGCGGACGGCACGGGATCTGAGCTCATGGATTCTCTGAGATTTATAACCTCAGAGATCAGATAAGTTTAAAAAAAAAAAAAACATCACAGCCGTCAGTTGCACCCAGTCGACCGGTGCATCGCACGCACCAAACAGCCTTTTACATTGGCTGTGATCACAGTCATCCATTGCCTCCATTGCATCACTCAGTCGACCGGTGCATCGCACGCACCAAACAGCCTTTTGCACCCAGTCGATCGGTGCATCGCACGCACCATACGCCGGCTGTGATCACAGTCATCCATTGCCTCCAGCTGTTTTAATGGACCCGAGTCCATTGATCACAGCCGTCCATTGCCTCCAGCTGTTTTAATGGACCCGAGTCCATTGATCACAGCCGTCCATTGCATCCAGCTGTTGCAATGGACGGCTGATAGGCTAAAATTTTATAACTATTGATTGGCGCAATGGACAGCTGTGATCAAATCACGTGTATAATTAGACCCGAAACGTATCCCGACGTATCGGTCCCGTATCCCGGCGTATCGAGCCCGTATCCCCGGCGTATCGGAGATTTTTTTTTAATTTTTTTTAATTCCCGATACTTCCCAGCCGTGTCGGATACGTATCCCGCCGTATCGGGCCGTATCGGAGTATCGGGAAGTATCCGATACGGGTACAACCACTAGCGGAGCCAACTAAGGCCCAGTGGGGGCAAGTGCCCCCACTGAGATTTCAAAGAGAGAAATCATACTTGCCACCCAAACATTAGCTCACAACACTTAACCCCCCTATAGTTAAAGAACTACATTTTGCTCCTTCATTTCTGTTTTGATCAAATAAAAAACACGAAATAAGGTAATTAAGTAGTTGACAAAAGGGGGTATTATGCTACCATTTCAAACTTTAGGGATCAATTTTGAACAAAATAAACTACGGGGGGCTTAAGTGTTGGCAAATTGTAATTCAACCCAAAAGTAAAAAAAATGATTCATCTCGTTCAATTCATCCCACCTCTGCAGCTCAGAGGCTTGCAGTGCTCGTAGATCATAGTCCCACACACGGGCTACACCATACGGGTTGTACGGCCATTATCGGATACTGGGACCTTCGTTAGGTGTCACTGTCTCCTCTACCCGAAACTAGCGGTCGGAGATGGTGGCTTGTTCCTTACGCCAGGCCAGGTGGTGATCAGAGGCTTGCAGTGCTCGCAGATCATAGTCCCGCACACGGGCTACACCATACGGGTCGTACGACATTATCGGATACTGGGACCTTCATCAGGTGTCACTGTCTCCTCTGCCCAAAACTCGCGGTCGGAGATGGTGGCTTGTTCCTTACCCCAGGCCAGGCGGTGATCAGAGGCTTGCAGTGCTCGCAGATCATAGTCTTGCACACGGGCTACACCATACGGGCCGTACGGCCATTATCGGATACTGGGACCTTTGTCAGGTGTCATTGCCTCCTCTGCCCGAAACTCGTTGTCGGAGATAGTGGCTTGTTCCTTATCCCAGGCCAGGTGGTGACCAGAGTCCCTCTTCCCCCCCCCCAAAGGGCAAGGTGTATGCCAAAACCCTATCCCCCAAAAAAGGGGCAAGGTGTATGCCAAAACCCTATTATCTCTATATATCTTTCTCTTTCTCTTAGATCTTATGCCCCCACTAAAGTTAATTCCTAGCTCCGCCACTGGGTACGACGCCTGTTTTGAAGTATCGGTGTATCCCAGACCCTCACCCTTATCACTACAGCATGGTCTAGAAATTTAATGTTCATTCTAGAATATTCTTCTATTGGAACATAGTTTTGTATAATTTGATCAGGGTTTTAAAACTTAAATTCGAACTCTACTCAAAAGCCAACCAAATCGAGTAAACTCGTCCCGATTTGGCAAGTTTATCCCAACTCGGTCCGACTCAGCCAAATAACTCGACTCAAAATATGGACGAGTTGAGTTGACTCGAAATCTATCCTAGTCGAGTCGACTTGGTCTGACTTGACTAAGTTTTACAATGTTTTAAATGAACGTTTTTTACTATACTTGTTAGTTGTTTTTGCTGTTAATTATGATATTGGAACTCATTTTATGGTCCCTCTTTACCAAGTAATAGTTGTGTACTAATGCCTGAGTCAACTACAGAAACTAGTAATGTCTATCTTGGTCCCAAAAATGATAGGAGAAAATAGGTTAGTTTAAATGTCTCGTTCTCGAGCAATGCTATTCAACCAGAAAGCGGTAAAACTCTTTACAAACTGACATAGCATCCAATCACAACGTCCCTTTGCCTGCCGGTTGGGGCTGAGTGGGATTCACCGCTCGGGCTTGGGTGAAACGGGCGACTATGACCATGACTCATCATTCTTTAAAGAGAATGTCTAGAAGGCTTTCTTGTTGAATAATATTTGCCCTCATCCTCTACTTATGATCATTATATTTGTAGGTTTTAATGCCATTTATATTTGTTAATGAATTTATACTAGTGCAAACTTTACTGTTCCATGTGCAGAAATTATGTCTTTTTCTTGGTCTTGCAGGTTTCTAGGTCAATCGGCGACGTGTACCTTAAAAAGGCAGAGTATAACAGAGAACCCTTATATGCAAAGTTTCGTCTGCGCGAACCTTTTAAAAGGCCAATACTTAGCTCTGAACCATCAATTACTGTACAACCACTGCAGTCACATGATCAATTTCTTATTTTTGCCTCCGATGGGCTTTGGGAGCATCTTAGCAACCAGGAAGCAGTAGATATTGTTCAGAACCATCCCCACAATGTAAGTTTCTATTTTGGCATTGGCTATTCACCAGAGAAAAAGGATGTGTTCTCCAGTTCTACTTGAAGCTCGCTTTAGTTATATGCATTTCTGAGGATACTTTGGATATGTGAAGTGAGCAATAATCAGTGTTTTTCCAATTATCAACCACTTGTACACATATAGAATTATTTGTAAAATGACAACAAACAAACATGCATGTGCTTGTTGCCTATCCCGAACTTAATATGTCAATGAAGCTCAAAATTTTAAAATGGCGAGAAGATGAGCAATGTTAGTGGCTGAATCTTTTGTGCTATGTTGCCTAGATATTGCTACAAATCCTGGTGTTGGACACTGGTAGTGGGTGTTTGATTCTTTAAACTAGAAAATAGGATTAGGCGACATGACGATATGTTTGAATTATATGGATGCATGTTGGACCCATTTTGATGCATATTCCCAGCCCGGCCTTGCTTAGGAAATAGTCTCTAAACTGCAAATGTTCATTCTACATCACTATCCTCATCATCGAAAGATTGATATATTTGTTCACATAGATTTCTCTTAGCATGACACAGTTGGTTCAGTTTTATGTGGTCATTAGCCGATTGAGAATTTTCATTTGTGTTGTTAGTTGATCCAATCTAGGAAAGCACGAACACTTTTCCGGAGGCCCTGTATCCGTGTCAGACTATATTTTTTTTTAAATTTTAATGTTGTTTGGGTCGCAGACACGTTCCGGACACGCTGCGGACACATTTCGGAGATGGACATGCTGATGACACGTTCTGGACACGTTCCGGATACGAACACGCAGCGGACACGTTCCGGACACGTTGCAGATGAGGCTGGGTGCGATTCATTTAATGGGTTGGGTGCAACACACGATTGTGATATGGATTTAGCCCGAAACGTTTAGCCAAAATGGTCAGCCCGATTGGTAAATTACTGAATTCTTGAAGGTCATCTTAGATCAATTAATTGAAAGCTTTCACTGATTTTAAACCTAAGTATGCATTGCATTTCTTTGTTAGTAGGCTTATAGCAACCGCTAAAGCAAACTTAGTGAGACAATGTCAAAGAATCATTACAATTTGTGTAGAAGAAACGAAAAGAGTGACAAATCCTTTATTTACATGCCTCTCTTATCCTACGACGCACAGAACCATAATGTTAGACATGTTAGTTTCATATATATATATATATATATATATATATATATATATATATATATATATATATATATATATATATATATATATATAGGGCTGTTACGTTAAGCTGTGAGCTGCGGTAGGAGAAAATAAGCTGCGCGTATTTTGACCCCCCTAGAAGTTTTGGAATTTGATGAAATTTGGTGAGGGTGTTGTCTAGGGTAAGATGATCATCCTCACCAATTTTCATCAAATTCCAAAACTTCTAGGGGGGTCAAATGGTCGAAGCAAAATCTGCAGATTTTAACGGTGACTGCGGACGGCAGATTTTGCTTCGACCATTTGACCCCCCTAGAAGTTTTGAAATTTGATGAAAATTGGTGAGGATGATCATCTAACCCTAGACAACACCCTCACCAAATTTCATCAAATTCCAAAACTTCTAGGGGGGTGAAAATACCCGCAGCTCACTTTCTAAAACCGCAGCTCACAGCTCACTGTAACATTCCTCTCTCTCTCTCTCTCTCTCTCTCTATATATATATATATATATATATATATATATATATATATATATATATATATATTATGTTGAACTGTGAGCTGCGGTAGGAGAAAATGTGCTGCGAGTATTTTGACCTTCCTAGAAGTTTTGGAATTTGATGAAATTTGGTGAGGGTGTTGTCTAGGGTAAGATGATCATCCTACTAATTTTTATCAATTTCCAAAACTTCTAGGGGGGGTCAAATGGTCGAAGCAAAATATGTCGTCCGCAGTCACCATTAAAATCTGCAAATTTTGCTTCGACCATTTGACTCCCCTAGAAGTTTTGGAATTTAATGAAAATTGGTGAGGATGATTATCTTACCCTAGACAACACCCTCACCAAATTTAATCAAATTCCAAAACTCCTAGGGGGTGCAAAATACCTGTAGCTCACTTTCTAAACCGGCAGCTCACAGCTCACTGTAACATTCCTCTCTCTCTCTCTCTCTATATATATATATATATATATATATATATATATATATATATATATATATATATATATATATATATATATATATATATATATGAAATTTACCGTGTCCCCCCAACGTGTACATGTCCTAATTTTTTGAAAAATGTCGTGTCCGCGTTTCCGTGTCATGTCCGTGTCCGTGCTTCTTAAGATCCAATATGGTGGAGTGTGTTTGGATTATATATATATATATATATATATATATATATATATATATATATATATATATATATATATATATATATATATATATATATGTGTGTGTGTGTGTGTGTGTGTGTGTGTGTGTGTAATTTAGCGTGTCCCCCAACGTGTATGTTTCCTGATTTTTTGAAAAATGTTTTGTCCGCGTTTCCATGTCTCGTGTCCGTGTCCGTGCTTCTTAAGATCCAATATGGTGGAGTGTGTTTGGAGGATCTCTTGTTTAATATCTTTCCGACGGTTCACTCAAAATATCACGAATGGTTTGGGTTTCAAGTTCTTTGTTTTCGTTTTCAATCCGATCAAAACCAAAATTTTAATATATGCATTCGAAAAACTTAACTTTCAATGAAATTAGGATATCCATCAAATCTAATGGCTATAAACAAGTCAACATAAACAATGTCATAACCTTCATGGTTAAAGCGTATCGGTGCCATCTCTTTACCTACTTCGGGCTAAAGGATGCAAGAACTAATTTCAACAGCTCTGATTTTGGAGAAAATGATACAGATCCTATCTATATTCCTAAGAATGTATTTGGGAGGTTTGTCTGTTTTATTTGCTGCACCAGGGATCTGTAGAACCTTTGATTTTCTGCTGAACAGATGGAATTCTCGAAGTGATCTTTGAGGTGTACTTCTCAATACTTATCCAGTTCTGAACTGATGCTCTGATCTTTTGTTTGCTGATCCTTAGGGTTTGTTTGTATTTAGTCAATCTATGCTATCAAAATCGGGACTAGTCGGCGATTAGTCCTCAGGCGGTCTTTTGCTGACCGACTAATTCTGATTCTTTCATAGGTGGGCGGAATCTCGACTAGTCTCCGACTAGCGATGTGACTAGTTCCCAGGTGACATTCTCAAGCAATTTTTTTTACAAGGAGTCTCTGCAAGCAATTTTGTTTTGATTTTTTTGCATTACCTCAAAGTCTTGAGTCGCAACTATGGCTTCTCCAGTCTTTTCTATAATGAGTAAGCCAATATATTTGGAGATATTATAGCTTGGGGGTTATTGATTGATGATGGTATATGGGTGCTACCAGTACTGCTTTTTTGCTTTGGTGAAGGTTAGAACACCAACTTGTTATATTACAACCTACTCCAAAAACCACAACTCAACAGGTCCTTCAAAGCATCCGAAGACGGATCAATGGTTTAAAAGTCTTTCATTTTTAGCAAGCGTCATATATTTATAGTCTTGTTCTTAAAATCAGCCTTATCAGGCAACAAATGCATCATGTTATTTAATTCATCATAAAGAACAAGTTGTAATAGGATCAACGATTCGTTCTCATAAATCAGATTAGGTGGTCCCATACTACAAGATTTGATCAACTTTAGAAAGAATTTAGAATGAACTAGTGTGCTTGTATGATGAGTCGGGATTTGGGCATCAAGGATTGGTCTGGATGGCTGTTCGGACAAGTCATGTGCCACCACAACACTTCGAAAAATTCTAAGTGTTGGGTCATGCACGTCACGAAGTGCAACATGTGTACATTATTATGCACATGAGCTTGGACCTAGCTGTTGGACTTTTGGCTATGACTAAAGTGTACACTGGCGTATTTGCAATGTGCGTATGCATCAACATGTGTGCATTATCATCTAACCATTATAGGCACATACCGAGGTCTAAAACAATCGAGAATTTGGAACAAAAGAAAATGAAACTCAATTCCAGAAAGCATAAATCGGAGAATATGAAAGCATTTGAAACATCGATAATGCAAGACCCAATTAAATATTTTCTCACACACTGTGCTAGATCCTACATCCAAAAGACAAAAATAGGAATCGTACCTTGGGCTGCTGTGAACTGAGTTTAATTTTCAACTGTTTCCGTGTTGCACTAATATCCTACTTGAGCTGTGTGATACTGACCATAACACTTATGACCCATTTAACTCTATATGATCGAGAATGTTTTGGGCTCATAAATTATGACCAAAAAGGTGGTATGTTCTTGGCGTTAACAGAGTACATCACCTATTTAGAACGAAAGCATCTAAATGCACCCATAATTTTGATATCGACTGCCACAATTTTCTTAGCACCTAACCCATTTACAGGGGACTGTCATGGCAACCCCAATAACCTCAAATTATCCCCATCCCTAACCTCCAACCAACCTTTCCCCCTCAGCCCTTGTCGCTCTGCCGCGTCCTCCCTCCAACACCACCATCTCCTATTCTTCCACTTCCCACGTTTGAACCCTGACCCATCTCGAAGGTGTCGGTGGCCACATGCCCGATATTGTCATTGCAACGCCGATTGACAAACACCGACATTGTCGTAGCAATGTTGGTTGGAACCCATCGAAATTAGCACCAGAGAAGGGATTTCCGTGTCGGTGGTTATTAATTGCAATTGCAAAGTCGGCTTGTGCACCTACATCTTCAAGATGAGTCAAGGTTCAAACGAGAGAGAAGAAGATGAAGAGGAAGGATGAGGATGAAGGTGGTAGTGTTATCAAAGGTGCGCCTAGGCTCAGGCGCAGCCCAATGCAGTCAAGGCACCTAGGTTGTACCTGTGTGTTTTGGCCTGTCTAGTCGAAGCGACGCCTGACTGATATATATATATATATATATATATATATATATATATATATATATATATATATATATATCTATATATATATATATAAATAAAATTATGTTCTATCATTTTCTTGCTAAGAAATTAAGTATAACAAAGAATATTGTATAAAATTTTTCAGTACTTAAGTATATAAAACTCTTAACTATTCAAAAAAGATCAAAATAAAAGTTGCCAATGTAAGCAAGTTTAGTGGCTTAACATTATATAGAACACACCACAAAACCACCAAAAGCTCATTACAAATTAATACATTAAAAATCATCATTTTTAGGAGGTCTATTTCACATGAAACATGATCTTCCCCATCAGAATCATTAAACCAACTTCAAGATATCCTCCATCCAAATCTTCGAAGTCATTGAAAAATTCTTCCCCATCAATTGTTTGTGGCCATGTGCTCTTTTTTTTTTTTTGCTTTTGTGATGATTTACTATAACATCTTTGTCGTTCATTCGCTCCACTAGTATTAGCAGCAAGATTCCACATTAAATCATGATTATCATAAACTTGATGACTGTGTGGTTGCATTTTTCCAATAGGTTGTTCATTACAATCATCAATGTCTTGCAATTAAATGAGATCAAGTGAACCCGACTAGGAAAAATGCATGGAAAACTGCCAAGCTACATAGTTGTTGCCTAGGAAAAACCGCCTGACTAGGGAGCACCTAGGCACCCTAGGGTCCAAAACACCTAGGCGGCGATTTGACTTCACTGGCGCAGTCAGGCACAGACCATGCACCTCAAATAACGTAAGATGGAGCGCTATTAACAATGAACATGCTATATCACTAGACGTGCGCTTAGGCTTCGAGCGCCCCAAAGGCACGTCTTTCTGAATACAGGAGCGTTGTTGGCCTGTTCCAAAGTTTCTAGTTATACAAAACAGGGGATATAGCCCCAGACGCGGACTTCACAAATAAAAATAACACAACATTTCTTGTTCGGGATATCGGGGGTTACTCCATGAGCGGTAATTGTTGCTGGCCCAAAATGTGACAGACTCGAGTGCGCTGTGAACATCAACAATATTATTCTTCGGCAATCCTTAGGCGACACTCAGGCTTCCTTCTGTTATCCTCCGTTTAGTCCTATAAGTTTTTTTTATTTTTTTTCTTATTTTCTTATTTTTCTTTTTTATGCATTCGTTACAAATCCCTTTTTCTTTCTTTTGAATCCGTTGGACCACTGCATATTCTTGTTATGTTCAATCATGTTTCTTATTCTTTTTAACCCCCCCCCCCCCCCTCTTCCCCTTTTTTTTTAGCTTGCTGCAATTCTGCATAGCTGTCCCTAGCATGCTATTTGGATGAAAGTTGAAGGCAGTTAGACATGTTATGACTGATAATTGAACTGGATATATTTGAAAATGTCATATTTTAAATAGCCTGTATAGAACCAGAATTCAAATCTACAAGGTAACAATATTTGTGATTTATGTTGTTGTAACTACGATCTATCCAGTTTAACTAATATGTTAAAATGTTCATTTCTTAGTCGATTTGCACATTTTATGCACATTTTGATTTTTAAGATATATATATATATATATATATATATATATATATATATATATATATATATATATATATATATATATATATATATATAGGGCAGGGAGCTTGCACCTGAGGTGTAGCATCGTTGCTGCACCTCTCGCTTGTTTACCCTCCCTAGAAATTTTAGAATTTGATGATTTTTGGTGGGTATGTTGTCTAGGGTAAGGTGGTCATCCTCACCAAAAATCAGCAAATTCTAGAACTTCTAGGGTCATTAAATGAGCTCTGCAAAATTAACGGTTACAGTGAACGGTCGAAAATGTTTCGAACATTTGATGACCCTATAAGTTTTAGAATTTACTGATTTTTTGTGAGGATGATCACCTTACCCTAGAGTACACATTCCCAAAAATCACCAAATTCTAAAACTTTTAGGATGACAAACAATGCCTGAGGTGCAACAACAACGCTGCACCTCAGGTGTAGGCTCCCTTTTCCCATATATATATATATATATATATATATAAAGAGAGAGAGAGAACGAGAGATACTATAATGCGGCATGCGATAAGTGCGGCACCGCATCGCAGCCGTCTGATGCATTCGCTGCGTGCATCGCATGCACGCAGCGGTGCATCAGATGGCTACGGTGCGGTGCCGCATACCGCATGCCGCATTATAGCATCCCCCTATATATATATTGAAAATATGCACCTTCATTCAAGCGCACGCCTTGGCTTGTGTCTTACGCCTAGTCTTTTGGAGACCTTTACCTTATGTGTACCTTGCGCTTTTCGAACACTGGAAGTAGGAAGAGGAAGAGGTGGGAGGGCGAAGGAGGGGGCTGGGGATGTCGTCAGAAAGAGGCGACGGGCCGGGGGGTGGGGGAGAGTTGGCTGAATGATAGAGGGACGAAGGTAGTTTTGGGATTGAATTTTTTTTTTTCTTTTGAATTTGGGGGTGCTAAACGAATAGTGCATCATGATAAAAAAAGGGTGAAATCGACATAGAGATCAGACGGACAAGGTTTGATTGAAGGTCATGTAAATGTTGGGTTTCACACATTTCAGCTTAGGGTTTTTGAGGTGGGGGTGCGAGGAGCGGATCTTTGAGGAGTTTCTCACGAAGGGTCAGTCTCCCTCCACTCCATCCATAACTTAAGATTTTGATGCCAGATCTGTGCCTTGGAGGTGTAATGTTAGATCTTCGAGGGTGTTGTTCGTTGGTATTTGTGTGCCTATTTCTTAATTTCTTAAAAGAGAAATTTATGGGCATCCAATCAATGTACTTTCTTTTAGTGTTCTGATTTATGTGCTTTTATTTTTCATTCAGTTCTTTGAGATTTTTTTTAGTGTCCATATGAGAGATTTTAGAGAACGATAACCTGCAATTTTTGTTTGTAATTATTACATAACAAATATACATCTTTTACTGTAACAAGCTAAGAATCGTCCCATAATGCAGTGATCATGCCAATGGAATTGCAATGCAACTGATTTTCATTCAGATTTATACCGGAGCATGCTGGAGGCTGTTCATTCAATTACTTGTCAGATGTATTTTTATTTTTTAACAGCTAACAAATTACATGAGATTGTTCTTTCTATGTTCTGTTAATTAAAATAAATTGGGTTCATATTTTTTCACAGCCGTATTCTGCAACTAAACTAGGGGTCTAAGGAAACTGGGAACCTCTTAATCTTGAATCCTTGAGCCTATAGAACATAAGATTTTACTCATTTCATTTTTTTTTTCCCTTTCTTTTTTTTCATTAGTAACTGATTGTGTTTTGGATGATCCAAAAATTGTGAAACATCCAACAACAATCAATATATAGATATGGACTAAAATTTTGACATTGCAATTTTCTGAGATATTTTATGATATTTATCAATATATCGTGATGTCTTGCAATATTTATCATTTCAGGGTGGGGGATTTATTTCGTGATATTTCACGATATTTGTTGAGGTTTTGTTCCTAGAAAAGTCCAATAGAGAATGCTAGTTATTTTTTCTTTTTTGTTATCGTTTATTTATGCAAAAAGATATGTGGACTAATGTGGCATTGGATGTTTTTTTGAAGGCTATATAAATTTTATTACAAGCCTTGAGATTGATCCACATGCTCTTTTACCTAGATAGACACTTCTTGGTGCCTAGGGGTGCAACTTGGGTTGGGTTGGTTCAGGTTTGAGCTAACTCGGAACCGAACTGAACTAGTTCAGTTCTACCATATTGAAACGTGAACCAACCCAATTTGGGCATAGACCCAAACCAACCCAACCCAACCCACACTAAGGTCCACATTGGGCTATAGGCTTTAGCTACCCGTTGAGCTCTCTTGGTAGTTGATTACTTGGTTCAATGTTAGCAAACAATTAACCGAACTCGTATGCTAGTGTGATGTAGCCCAAAAGTCCAAACCCGTGAGACATATATATGTGGACTAATATATATGAGTTCAGTTCTCTGGTTGGGTCGGGTCTACCCAAGCCCCAACCCTGAACCGACCCGTATTTAGTTGGGTCTACAAAATTTAGAACCGAACCAATCCATTTAGTCACAATACCCGAACCAACCGGTCAGGTTGGGTCGGTTATCGGTTTTACCCGACCAAGTTGCACCCCTATTTGTGCCAACATGTACATGACTTTAATCGACCAACGGCGAAACTTGTTATGGAGACTAATGTGTCCAGTACAAATAAATAACTAGATGTGTATATACAGTAGTTAGTATTTACTATTATAAGACTATTCAATTATTTAGAATCTACATACTGCATACATATACATATATGCACAAGGCGGTGCCAAGGTGCCTTGCCGCCTTGACAACTATGCGATAGAGCTTTGATATTTAGCTCTTTAACCTTCAAGCGTTGTTTTCGATAATCTTTCTAAAGGTTATTTTGATTAGTGACTCTCTCTCTCTCGCTCTGTCTCTCTCTCTCTCTCTCTCTCTCATATGTTTTTATTTGTTTAGGGGTAGCGAGTCTTTTCTTTAAAAGAATTCCTTAGTCAGAGCATAGGTAATGTATGCGAGGCTTCTTTCTTTACATGTAACAAATTGATTCTTTAGTATATTTATTTCTTTATATATCAAAGATTTCTAAGAAGAGTATTTAAAACTTTAATAAGTTGATCAAAGCAACTTCCAGTTGCCTAGAATGTTGATGAAGGCCGCTGCTAACATGCACCGGTAATGGCGACGTGCACAGATCCAAGGTTAAAATAGTCAAAATTACTATAGTTATATTTTTTTTTATATAAATTTTGTATCGATCCAGATATGTGCTGGGTGCCAAAGCCTTTGTAAAACATTGGAGTTTTTCTGCAATATCGAACTTTGTAGGGGTCTTATTGTATCATCACCATTAAATTCCCATTGTTGTTAGATTACTCCAGGTGACTGTCAGCTTCATGGCCATGAATGTTGTGACGTTCTGTCAACTATTTTTCTCTATGGGGTTCACCCGACGAAGCACTCACTTTCATCTGCCCTGAATTGCCGCAGGGAAGCGCTCGGAGGCTCGTGAAAGCTGCGATGCTCGAAGCAGCCAAGAAAAGGGAGATGAGGTACTCCGACCTCATGAAGATCGATCGTGGGGTGCGCCGGCATTTCCACGACGACATAAGCGTCGTCGTCGTGTTCCTAGACCCAAGCCTCGTAACCAAGCCATGCCCAAACGGAATCCCGACTCTGTCTGTAAGAGGGGGAGGCATCAGTTCACCCTCGACTTCCTCAGAGTTCGGCACCTCTTGACGAAACCCTCATCGGGTTAAGCGCTAAATACCGGTTCGGATCTACGACCATGACCGGGATGCGAGGAACTGGGGATCGCACCGTTCTCTGTCATCACCTGTATACTTAAACATTGTTATCAAAAGATCAGTTTTTCTCATGGCTTATAAACTAGCTGAGGGTCCAACCCCTTATAAGTTCCCAATGTAGCAGGTAGCAGGGGGAGGAGCTTCAGGGTGACATTGAATTCTAATCCCAGGTTTTTTTTTTAATCTATTTTTCCCTTTTGTTTTGCCCATATTCACTCCTTTGGATGTTCTGTGTTTGTAAATTGTGTGGAAAACATTCCTCCCTTGCAATATTCAAGCCTCTGATTGACCTAGTGGCTCAATTTGGTTGGACTTTCAAAGGAGGAGCATGCCTCTGAATTGGAGTCGGATCTTGTTTGGTTGGGTTAAACTGAGTTGCTACTGAGCTCTTTTGATTGATTCTATATGTGCGGTATGTTAGGGTTGGGTTTGGTTGTTGTGGGTATCGGAATTAGTCCGTAAATTAAACTCAGCCCGCACACAACGGTCCGCGTACAAACCCAGTTCACACACAACGGTCCGCATGCAAACTTGGTCCACACACAACGGTCCGCATGCGAAATTTGGTATGCTTACAATGGCCCGCATGCAAACTTGGCCCACATGCGAAACTTGACCCGCATACAACGGCCCGCATACAAACTTGGTACGGACACAACGGCCTGCAAAAGAAGTGGACTCGACTCGACGCAAACGAACCCGAGAGGACCCACCACTCGAAGCCAAAAAGGGGCTAGGTGGGCCCACTCAAAATCAGGGACCACTGACCCTGTTTTTTCTCGAAAATCGTCTCTCCCTTAGGGGAAGTGTGGCCGGCCCTAAGAAAGATAGAAAGGAAAGAAAAAGAAAGAAAAATGAAACAACCGCCATGCACGGGGAGGTAGCTCGGACGTCTACACACCGTTGATCCGCACTGATCCCTCGATCCGGCGAACCAAATTTAACGTCGCTTCACTATCGATTTGAATGTGCAAAGATGTCTCATATCTTAAAAGATTGACTCATATCTTGCCCATAATCGTCGCTACAAAAAAGGAAGGAGATAAATGTTGTTTCTCCCAAAAAAGGAAGGCAAACCTCAATGATTATGGGAAGAGATATTCAAGAGATTCAAAAAATTGCTGCAATATCTCTCTCATCCTCCCCCCTTTACCTATAGATAGAGGGGTGGGGGGATGACATCAAAGGCGAAAGGTGAAGGCTCGAAGCTAGAGACGTGGAAGCTCTAAAGACGAGGAGGCTCCAACGCTTAAGAACCCAAGGCTTCACGAGGCAAGGGCAAGCGCATCCCGAAGGAACGGCTTAGCCTACACAAATCCTCATCAACGTGTAGGCCTTGCATAAGAAGATCAAGACTTCAACTCCTTGCACGAAAAGGAAAGCTTGGAGAAGAAGGCTCGGAGTCGGCATCACCCCGTCATTTCCAACAATCTTCATCAACTCCGAAGAGGCCACAAGCAAAGGCCGGAGAAGAAGATCGAAGTCGGCATCACCCTGTCGTCTTCAACAAAGATTTAACTCCTCGCACAAAGAAGAAAGTTTAGAGAAAAAGGCCTGAAGTCGGTACTACACACGTCGTCTTCAACAAAAGCCAAAGCTACAATTGTCGCACGGAGCCAGTGCTATATCCGTCGTCTTTATCAACAAAAGTCGACGCTACAACTGTCGCACAAAGATCAGTGCTACACCCGCCATCTTCAAAATAAATCTTTGACTCCGAAAATGCCAAAGAAGCCCAGAGAAGAAGAGAAGACACACGTTCCATTTCATGCTCAAGCTACTTCAGTCCTGCAGCTTGCATCTCAGTGGCTTCACAAGTCGGAACAACCGTCTTTTATATTGGCAAAGGAGCCAATATCGTCATTCTCTGAGGCCAACTTCATCACCTTATAGAAGATGACACTGCCACTGCACGATCTGCTGCATGCCTCAAGCTCAACCGAGTCTGCCGCGTCCACCAGCTCTGAGCAACCCGCGATCAAGCCAAAAAACACTCGAGGGCAAAATACCGCCAAGTTGCTGCTCAAAGCCGGCCACAACAAAGAAATCGATGTACACAAGGGTTCACTACCCTCACCAGCAATACCACCTGGCTTGACAAAGACTCAAGTTCGCCTCCTCCAAAGCGGTGAGCAAATTCTTCCAAATCGCCGACACACCGGATCTAGTAAAACTCCTATGGTCATCAAAGTTGCAACCAAGAAGACCTTCACTTCTAACTACATTGAAGCGAAAAAGGCTGGTTACAACTGCGAATTAGCAACAACTCTTACCTACCAACGGCAAGTCCCTCAAAAGGTATTGTGCCTAGAGCAAGGTTACCCCCCTTACCACAAAAAAAGGGTATGCATGAACTACGTACGACTTGATCCCTCTAGAGGGGTACATAGGCAACCTAAGAAGTTACTTCAGGTTTAGTCCAAACAAAAAGAAACACCCAAACATCATCCTAGAAGGCCATTCCAGAGAAGGAAGGGTAAGAGCATCATCTGGATATACTTCCGACAGTTCTCCAGAAGAATCTCAAAAAGAATGCTCCGCGATCTACACTTTCGCTTACAAGCCTCTGAGTGCATAGACAAGGCGCAATCCTGTCCTTAAGACCCAAGCACAGGAGCTACCTCCCAAACCGTCGCCAAGACAACTATCGAAGGCGACACTGGAGCTGACAAAGAAGCTGCGACCAAAGCATTCACTGGAGCGACAAAGAAGCTGCGGCCAAACCGGAAAGTACGAACAGAGGAACCTGCTCTCCCCCAACACTAGAGACCTCTTTCTCCTCCCAAAGTCTAGTTACTCCATGTTGATATCATCTAGGTTGACAGCGCTGCCATTAAAGTCTACTCCACATGCTCCCAAGAGCTCCAGACTGTCCCAAGGGACATCCAGTCCACCTTTCTCAGCCGGCGCCAACTCGGTAAAAGGGCATCCATGTCTAACTCTAGTGTGAGCAGACTCGTGGTTCAGTCCAGCTGAACCTGTCAAAAGAAGCGGGAACAACTCATTCGAGAGAAAGAAGATGCAAGCAAAGATTCACAAACAACTAGGGATGGGACGTACTTGCAGCATTCGACAGAGCTACCCCGGAAAGAGGGATCACTTTGTCGACAAAAAGCCATGGCTCTCCCGCCTGAGTTTGCTCTGCCTCGCGAGCGCCATCCAAAGCCACCTTGCACAAAAGGTCCAGCTTCCTCATCTTGGAAGAAACACTCATGTCAACACTCCCCCGAGGAACAAGAGCCTCGGGAAGACTCTGAACCTTGCCAAGCACTCCATCTCCGACTCAACCTTCAATGTGCCTGACAACTCTTGTGTCCAGTCCCGGAAGCCGCCAAGATGCGTGACGTCCCCGCGCGGCCAAATCTCTGTGCCCCATTGCATACGGTGGGAGCAAATCTTCAAAACCATGAGAGGGGTAGGAGCTGGATCCTCACCGGTATGGTGGAATGGTAACTCCAGACTTGGTCAAATAATCTGCAGTGAAGACCCCTCATCAGTGAGGATGCGCTCCCCCAACTTCGACACACAGCAAGAGCCATCCGCAATACCATCCTCCTAGATCCGCATGTGGGTCAAAACTTGGAGCATTGATAGTCGGGCATCCTTCCTCAAAGATGGACTAGCCTCTCTCTCTTGTCAAACCCTACAACCCCCATGGAAAAGTAAAGAAAAAAAGAGAGAAAAGGAAAAAAAAAGAAAAGCAAAAGAAAGAAAAATGGAAACAACAATCATGTGTGGGGGGAGGTAGCTCGGATGTTTACACACCATGGATCCACGCCGATCCCTCGATTCGATGAACCAAATTTAAAGTCTTGTCGTCATCGATTTGAATGTACAAAGATGGCTCATATTTTAAAAGATTGAGTCATATCTTGCTCATAACCGTCGCTACAAAAAAAAGAAGATAAATGCTATTTCCCCCCAAAAAAGAAGGCAAATCTCAAAGGTTAAGGAGAGAGATATTCAAAGGATTCAAAAATCGTAGTAATATCTCTCTCCCATCCTCCCCCCTTTGCCTATAAATAGAGGGGTAGGGGGATGGCATCAAAGGTCGAAAGGTAGAAGCTCGAAGCTAGAGACATGGAGACTCTGAAGACGAGGAGACTCCAATGCTCGAGTTGAAGACTAAAGTTGGAGAAGATGAGGCTCTGAAGACGAGGAGGCTCTAACGCTCAACGACCCAACACTTACAAGGCATGGGCAAGCGCATCCCGAAGGAACAACTTATCCCACACAAGTCCTTATTAACGTGAAGGCCTTGCACAAGAAGATCAAAGCTTCAACTCCTTGTATGAAGAAGAAAGCTTGGAGAAGAAGGCCCAGAGTCAGCATCACCCCGTCGTCTCCAACAATCTTCATCATCTCCGAAGATGCCAAAAGCAAAGGCCGAAGAAGAAGATCAAATTTTTTCATCATCCCATCATCTTCAACAAAGCTTGAACTCCTTACACGAAGAAAAAAACTTGGAGAAGAAGACCCAAAGCTGGTTCTACACCCACCGTTTTCAACAAAAACAACCGTCGCACGGAGCCAGTGCTACACCCGCTATCTTCATCAATAAAAGCCGATGCTACAACCATCGCATAGAGATCGACACTATACCCGTCGTCTTCAAAAGTAGCATTTGACTCCAAAAACACCAAAGATGCCCGGAGAAGAAGAGAAACCAAAACTGACACCACAACTGTTGTTGCCAAAGTTTCGTCCATAAAAGGGGAAAGCTGGAAGAATAAAAAAGTCTCGGAGACATCGCCATTGCCGTTCGAGGAGAAGATCAAGTCGAAGCAAAGGTCAGAATCAAAGCAAGAAAGCCAAAGCAAAGTACCGGTAAAGCCCGCACCAAAGCAACTCATGTGCCAAAACCAACGAACTACAATGAACACGGGCAAAAGCAATGCACGTTTTAACCGATACGATGTGAAGTCTGGAAGAACTAAAGCCACCGCAAGTCTCTCATCTATATTCAAGCGCAAGTACCAAAGCACCGCAAAAGCCAGAGCCATGCTAAAGCCAAACCAAAGCCAAAGCCGACGTCAAAAGCACGACCTACTTCGCGAACCGATGATCAAGGACGTTGAGGCCTAGCAAGAGCCGACGGAGACATGAAGATCGAGCAAAAGACATCGAAAGCCCCCTAGTCTAGAAAGCGCGAAGCACGGAAGGGACAAAAGCAAAGGCAAAACCACTCGATCTCTTAAGAAACCCAAAACCATGTAAAGACCTCTGTCCTAGGTAACCCCTCCAGAGCTCTCGCACGAAGTAACATGGAAACGTGGATCAAAGGGACCCTTCAGAGGATCTCTCCCACAATCTCCTGATCAAATCTTCGCCGCACCTGGCTCACCACCCCTGAGCCCTCGGGTTCCGGCTTTGTAATATTCGTTTGAGCAATAAGGACCACGACCTGTATCTTTTTTCCGCACACACAGTTATCATCATGGATGATCCAACTTTTGTACTTGTACGAAACTAGGGGCTTGGAGTTGGATCCGATCCAAATCCGACAAATCTGGTAGGGATCTTGCTAGGTTGAATTCTTAGCAGGATCCTTAGGAAATATGTCCATATTAAATTTTTTTTTTCCTTGTGTGAATATATTCTATGCCAAGTTTTCTATTTGTTTAATTGTACTATGATATATAATCGATGATTTTTTAGGGTAATTAATTATTTACTGCATTAAATTCATTTGGTTCATTCTTTAGGGTTTTATTCATTGATAATTTCATGTTGTTTATGAGGAGTGCTATGCATACACCGAATATGCTATTGAGGGCACGTGCACAAATCCAAATACAAAATTATGACATCAGCATGACATCACCATGTGGGATTGGGTGCCCATCCTGTGGCACTAATCATGAATTTAATCATAACATATTTTTGAAATATTTTCTATCTCGTAATTTTCTCTCATCCTTGCACTTATACATCCTTGTGTGTGCCTTCTACCAAATTATTAGCATTAGTTTATCATATTTTTGCATTTATTCCAAACTTTTTTGGGGGACTCAGTGAATGGTCTCTGGCAAGAGATCAGTTTAGCCTAAAGAACAGACAACCATGTGGACGGAACTACCCCTATTACACCTCAAATTTTCATTTCATGCCACTCCTTCCTAAAGCTAAATCGAACCCTAGACCTAGAAAACCTAAACCCTAAACCCTGAGATCTATAGGCCATGGGATGAACCATAGACCTAGAAATCCTAAACCTAACCCTAAAACGAACACTAAAACCTAAGATATATGGCCACTCATCTCTGCTGCTCGTTACCGCTGGAGCGGCGTCAAGCAACTGCTACTCAAAGTCCGATGCTTGCTGTCACCACCTCCACTGCTTGTGCCCGCCTACAACATGGCCGCTCGCCACCGCTGCTCGAGCTCACCTCCGCCACCACTGTTCGCGCTTGCATTCGCAACCTCTGCTCGGGAGAAATGGGAGGAAGGGGGTGAGGGTATTTTGGACTTTTGGCAATCCTTTTCACCCTACCGATCTCTTAACTAGGGACCTTAGGCGAAATGAATTTTATGCCCGTCCTTTTTACCCCACTGATTTGTTGCCATGGACCTTAGCCACATTACCTCAAAAAAAAAATTTAATGGGACCACCATAGTGGTCAGTAGTACATCACCTGTTAGCACGTTGGCATAGGATAGACCAATGATCGAAACTCGCTATTGGAGCAAGATAAATACTTTGATTTATTAGTGACTCCATATATAGAAAAAACTCGCCACTAAGTTGAAAGGGAGGCCTGCCACTACAGAGCAGGAGGAAATATGTTGTAGCAATTGTTTGAAGACTTGATCAGGTCAAGGCTGCATTTATTCTAAACTCCTTTTTTTTTTTTTACAGCCTTTATTCCGAACTCCTGTGTTTCAATTAGTACCTTCCTGATGCAAGACACATATGATCGTCCAGCCCCAGGTTCTCTCTATTGAGGATAATAATGGGATGCTCTATCATGAATGGCGTGATATTGAGCAAATTCTGATTAACTTCTTTAGTGATCGTTGGGTCCCGGAGAGCGAAATCGTCTTGGAGAGCAACCTCCTCAATGTTATTCCATCTATCATATCCTCTGCAGATAACCGTTTCCTCATCAAACCCGTTTCTTCTAGTGAGATTAGGGCTACATTGTTCTCTCTTACTAGAAATAAGGCCCCTGGCCCTGATGGTTTCACAGCGGAATTCTTTACCGCTAACTGGCACATAGTGGGGACAGATGTGTGTAACATGGTGATGGGCTTCTTTAGGGGCGAGAAGATGCCAATGGCTTGGAAGGATACTTTTATCTCCCTCATCCCTAAGACCTCTAATCCCATGAGACCAGAGCACTTTAGGCCGATCAGTTTGTGCACGACTCTTAATAAGATTATTTCTAGAATTTTGGTTAATCGTCTTAAGCCTCATCTCCCAAGACTTATCTCAACTTACCAAAATGCTTTCGTTAAGGGTCGTAACATCTCTGGTAACATTCTGCTAGCTCAAGAAGTTCTACACTCTATGGATACTGATGATTGGAACAATAAATGCATGGCCCTTAAGATTGATATGGAGCAAGCGTATGATCATATGTCGTGGAAGTTTATTTCAGTCATGGTTGACAAATTTGGGTTTTGCATGAAGTGGATTAGATGGACTATGGGATGTGTCACGAAACCAAATTTCTCTATCCTTATCAATGGCTCATCTTCGAAGTGGTTTAAGGCGGAGAGAGGCCTACGACAGGGCGAACCGTTGACCCCCTACTTGTTTATTTTGGGTACAGAGCTCCTCAACCGTAATATTGCCCAGCTCCACAAAGAGGGAAGGCTATCCGGGGTGCAACCAAAACCGACTGCCCCTAGTCTTCATATGCTATCATTTACCGATGTTTGTATGCTATTCACCAGAGCAGATTTGAATCAAGGTGACACTATCAAGGAACTTTTTAAAAGCTATTGTCTTGCCTCTGGCCAGAAGATTAATCTTGTTAAATCCTCGGTGATCTTTGCTAAAAAGGTTCATCATAACATAGAAAGATGCTTGTGAGACGGCTAGGTATTCAAAAGGTCCTTGGGCCTTTTCGATACCTAGGTGTTACCATATGGAGGAAACAAGTCCCTGCAAAGGATCTCGCAGTGGACCTTCTCAATAAACTTAGTGTCAAGTTGGTGGGTTGGAAAGCTAAGGCCCTCTCCTTTCCGGGGAAGATCACGTTGCTCAAGTCTGTTCTTTGCTCTATGCCTTTGTTTGTTGTGGCCAACACGTGGCTCCCTAAACGCCTTATCAATACCCTTCAGAAAGTGATGAGGCAGTTTCTATGGGGGATGGGAAGGGCATCCATCTGGTCAAATGGGCCGACGTGTGTAAACCGTTTGCTAAAGGTGGCCTTGGAGCTCAATCCTTGGGGCTGGTTAAACAATCCTTGATGGGTAGGAAGGTCTTTGAAATAGCTTCTTAGAGCATGGGTCTTTGGAGCAACTTTTGTACCAGCAAATACAACGTCCCCTCTAACTTGTGGAAGTGGCCCAAGCCTAAGGGTTGCTTCAGGGCTTGGATGGCTGTCTCTGATGGGATGGCTATTGTTCGGGACCACCTCCAATTCAATACTCATGTGGATTCCTTGCTAAATGCTTGGGATGACCCATGGCTGGACCCGGTGCCACTTGGTCTAGTCCCGATTAGCATTGAAGTGGGTGCTAGAGACCGAATTGAAATGGTCACTGATCTGATGTCTGGTGGGGTCTAGTGCCAGGATACTGTGAGTAGAGAATTCAGCCCAGACCTTGCTGCAAGGATCATGAACACTCCCATTTTTTTGACAAGTGGTGTGACTACTGTGTGTTGGGGCCCAAACAGGGCGGCCTCGTTTAATTCTAAGACTGCTTACTAGATCCTTATGAGAAGTGGTGATGAATTTTCTGTATCTCAGGCAAGAAACCATATGCATGATCAAGTTGGAACTGTCTCGAATACTATATGCTAGAGGAGCTTCTGGAGGTGGAAGGCTCCCCCTAAAGACCTGACCTTTGCATGGAAACTATTGAGGAAACGTATGCCCACCAAGAACTTTTTGATTAGACATGGTATCGAGCTTGATCCACTCTGTAGCCGTTGTGCTGAGGATGTGGAAGACACTAATCATGCTATCCTTGTGTGCCCCCATGCCCGTAAGGTGTGGGAGGAGCTTCATCTTCAGTTCCCCCACCCTATGTGTATTGAGGAGTGTTTTTATCTCCTAAAGATTACCCAACCTGCGGGGGAGGAAGGGGAGATTCATAATGGCTTACTTATCAATGCCGTCTGGAGCATATGGCTTGATAGAAACCGAGAAAATTTTTAGGGAAGTAAACAGAAACCTGCCCGTGTGGCACGAGGGTGTTGTGCTTCTTTTGGAGAGTTTTTGAAAGCTAACATGATCCCTGTGGTTGTGCAGGAAGGACCACGATATCCTATTTCCATCCTTATCAAGTGGACAACGCCGGAAGAGGGTGAGTTGAAGCTAAAATTTGACGGGGCACTCGACTATGGGACAAGGGCTACGGGTGCAGGCTACATCATCAGGAATCACACCGGTCGGATCTTGACGACATGTCTGACTCCCATCTCCGCTTCGTCGGTGGTTGACACGGACGCCCGGGCGCTATGGGAAGGTCTCAGAAATGCTTCTAAGCTCTTCCCAACTAATCAGATTTGGGTGGAGGGTGACTCCTCAACCGTCATCAATTGGATGCATCAAGGCTTTGGCGATCACTACTTCCTTTTCAAAGATATCAGTAACATGTTGCAGTCCTTCCCAGCGACACATATTAGTCATACCTATCGCGAAGCCTATAAAGCGGCCGACCGCTTGGCCACGTGGGCTAAATTAGCACCCTTACCGCTTTGCTGGAGCGACTTTTTTCCTTTAGGTCTATTGTTCATGACTCAGCGCGATGCTTTTTGTTGTATTTCTTGTTGTATGTTTATCCGTAACTCAATGAATTAGGTGTAATGTTTTTCACCAAAAAAAAAAGCTAGCATATTGTATGTAGACCTAGCTGAGGGATTTTAACTCTCCCTCCCTCCTTCTCTCTCTCTCTCTCTCTCTCTCTCTCTCTCTCTCTCTCTCTCTCTCTCTCTCTCTCTCACACACACACACACACACACACACACACACACACACACACACACATTGTGGGGCCCTAGCCTGACCCATAAGTCACCACAACAGGGCAAACAATACACAGTCACCGGAACCAAAACAACAAGAGGAAGGGCCCACCTGGTCCATAGGAAGTCATCACACAGCCCACACTAGCGAGCTGGAGCCATAGTAACAATATTCTCCAAATTTTTAAAAAATTCATGAATAATTTGCCAATTTATAGGCAAACGAATTGTTCTCCCAATTATTCGGTGCCCTAAGGCTTGATAGAATAATCCCCGAATTCTCCATAAATTATTTATGAATTTTACGAATAATTTACGAATTTAACTATTTTTATATGATATTTATTTTCTTTAATTATAGATATATTTTTAATGATTTATACTTCCAAACTTTTGCTGAACACATTTCGAACTTTTCAAAAAATTTCGAACTCCAAATTTTTGCCCCCTCGCTGAATTATTTCAGAACGACAAATTTGTTACCACGGCTAGAGCCCCACACGGAGCGGGGAGCGGATACTGAACCCGGGTTAGTGCCCACGTGAAGCAGTACCACTACTAACTGCACTAAGTAGCGGTGGTCAAGCTCTCTTTAAACACAGGAGGATTACCTATACTTTGGTACTCGGCTCATTTGCTTCATTTCTGTCAACTTCTCCTCTTTACATAGAGAAGGAACACTACAAATTCCTATTAAAATTTATGAAAAATGAGCTTTAGATCAACAATAATATTTTCGTTTGATTAAAAGTGTCAGGGAAAAATTTCGCTGGCTCGGGTGCTCGACCTGCAAGGCATGAAAAACGTGAAAACGGCTAGTCCCATGAGAAGCGCAGACCCTCCAACGCTCAAGTTAGTAATGGCTCGAAAAGGAGGAGGCTTAGAAGCAGGAAATGTCTGGGTTTCTGAGTTTCGAACCTGTACTTTAGAGTCGGGGATCGTACCTTTATAGACATTTTGCAAACCGCCAGAGTTCGACACATGGCTGCTCTTTCTCGCACCTTCTATACCTTCACGTGCCAACCCACATGGGTCCTTAATGGACTTTGTCTTTTAGCCTGCCAGTCGGTGGTGGTCTAGTCCAGGTGGGTGTTCTGGAAGGTTCTACTCTGGAGCATTCTAGATCGACCTTGGCCGACGAATGTGGCTAGCAATTGTCCATGTAGTTCCACGGGGGCGGTGACATCTGTCGATTTGGTACCGCCTTATTGTAGGTGACCTCTGCAGGCAAGGAGGCGAACTCCTTTGCTGTTACATGATCGGGAGAGCTATGGGTGTTAAGTTCTCTGAGGGCTTCTTCAAACTACGCCAGGGGCGACCTCTTCCGCGTACGAGCCGATCGCATGCGATCAGGGCGAGCTCCCGGGCGAGCTGTATCTCGCAGTACCTCATGAATGAGACCTTGAGGAAGATGCTGCTCTGTCCAAGGGACGCAACGATCAACTATTGTAAGAGGATGTTATCCAGGGGTGATCTCTTCTGTGTGCGAGCCGATAGTGTGCGGTCAGGGTGAGCTCTGGCGCTGAGGTGATGACGAGCATGGATGCGACTCCCACTGCAGTTCCGGTTGTTCCCACTCCTGCGCTGGATCTAACTGCTCAAGAAGTCTTTGCGCCTTCGGAGATCAAGGCTTCGGCACCGGAGCAGGAGACGACGGTGGTCTTGCTTAAGGACTCCATCAGCATACCGATTGCCGAGAGTATCCGCGCGGCCATCGACCTCCCCGCCAACCTCCTGGTTGCTGAGATGTCGCTCTCGGGGAGACCGCGGACAGGGACTGTGATCTTCGGTGGGCTGCTATGGTCCGGGCTCAAACTCCTCTTGAGCCACCTAGCAGGCGAGTTCCTGGAGTTGACAGGGCTGTGCCCTACTCAGCTCACCAGAAACTCATGGGGGGTGTTGTACGGGCTCTCCCAGCTCGAGACTGCCCTCAACGTGAAGATTCCCTTGAGCTACTTGCTCAAGAAATGGTTCCTGAAGTCGGGGCCAATCTACAGTAGCGTCGGATGCGGGGTCTTCTCCCTCGCTGGACGACTAGGTGAGGTACTTTCCTTCTCTGCCATCAAGAGCAAAGACCGTTACTGGAAGGACTTCCCCTTTGTGGTCGCTGGGGGGTGCCGGGGGCGACACAACGGGGTTCCCTCTCATCCAGGCCGACCCACCCAATCCATCTTCAGAGAGAACTATCTCTTCCGGGCCGGAAAGAGGAAGTGCATCGAACCCGGCAGGGAGCGATCACTCGATGAGGCAATCCTACATTACTTGGGAGGGTGGACCCCGGAGAAAATCGTCGCTGCAGACTTCCCCTTCCAGCTCAAGGATGCGAGGTCGAGGGCTATTATGCTGAAGAAGAAAGTAGTCTGCAAGAAGAAGACCGCCGCACCCCCCAAGTCCGGAACGAGCAAGGGAGGTAAGGGTGCTGGTGGCCTAGGCGACAATCCCTGGAAGAGGTGAGCCCATGATTGACGAGTTGCAGCACCCTCCCTATTTGCGCTGCCACCCGGAGGCTGAGGAATAGAGGGGTCATCGTCAGCTGCCGACATCACTGGCAGATTCGAGGTCTGCCCGGTTTTGCCATCAGTATCGCATTCCATCCTCTTTGAATACCAAGTCCTAGATCCCCTTTCCTTCACTCAATTCGGGAACTCCAATATAGGCTTGAACGACTTAGATATAAGATCCCATTAATTTTCATAAATTGGATTAGTAAGGTACTTCTCAAATCCACAAAATGGATTTATAAACAATTTTTGGCATGTGTATTAGTTATGTCGTATAACGTGAACTAGTTTGTTAACACTTGATTAATTTCAACTTAAACCAACTCCCCCCCCTACACGCACAAACACACATGTGCACTCATGCAAAAAGCTATCGATGCAGCAAGGAAGGCGACCTAAGTTCCAAATTGGAGAGCTTCATTGTAGGGTAAAATGTTCAAAACTAATGAAAATAAGGATTGGAGAGGTTTATGGTTTTAGTTTTGAAAAGATATTTGATCCGTCACTCACCCATTCTTCACTCAGGGTTTGGAGCTTTAATCTTGGGTTTCAAGCTCCAATAGAGTTTAGAAACCCAATCATGGGGGAACCCACTCATAGAAGAATATATTTATCTTCCTCAAATCCGAGATCAAGAAATCTATTTGTGAGGGAAACTCATTCTTGAGGGGATATCTTCATCTCCATTTGGACACCCTAGATCAATGAACCCATTCATGGAAGGAGACCTTCATATCTCCTGAGGTTAAGTAACCCACTTGTATGGGAAACTCATTCTTGAGGGGAAATCTTTTCGTTCCTCGAATCCTAGATCACAAAATCTATTCATGAGAGGAGCTAGATCTTCAAATCATTCCTCAAATTTGAAGTCAAGAAACCATTTATGAGGTAAAACCATTATTGTAGGGACATCTTCATATCCTTGTATCGAATGGGTTATGTATGAATGCGTTTTTTGACCTAATATTTGAGAAAGATGGAACAACGAGGGACAAAATAGTGCATTAAAAGGAGGCTTTGGACGGACCAACGGTCAACTATGGTTGACTGACGAATGGGGCGGATTGAGTTAGGGGAGGGGGGTAAGTCTAAACAACCCTTAAAACTTACATATAGGTCTCTGATTTTATTTACATAAATACTAATAATTAACATCATGATCCAACTCGTCCTCTTACTTAAATTTCTTGGCAGTTGTGCTAGAGATTTGGGATTGAATCCTGCCTTCGACAAATAGGTAACTGGTAGGGGTTTGTGCCACAACCCAACACAGATGTGACGCTAATGGATTATTAAAAAAAAAACATTGATTTAGCCCACGTCGACAAAAGATCAACCGCTTGATTAGCTTCACGATAAGCATGACTGATACACATGGCTGGAAAACGACATGAGGTCACAACCATCCTTGAAGAGGAAGTGGTTGTCGAAGCCTTGTTTTTCACCCAGGTGATGACGGCAGCCGAGTCTCCCACCACCTATATCTGGTTGTTTGGGAAGAGCACCGATGCTATTTTGAGGCCCTCCCGCAGCACCCAAGCATCTGTATCAACAACCGAGGAGAAACTCAAAGGGGTAATGCTAACCGCCGCCGTCCCCCCCCCCCCGCACTGTGTTCAAGAACACTCTCAAAGTTCAGTTTCAACTCACCCTACTCCGACGCCACCCACCTAACAAAGATCATCGTGCGACACCTTGCTCCTTCCTGCAACGACACAAGGATCTTATTAGCGCTCGAGAACTACGAAGAGATAGCATGACACGCTCGTGCTTATTAGCATTTGAATACCTCATTTATTCATAATATTGTAGCCAATTGAGCCCTAGCTTCCTCTCATTGTATTTTCATTTGGTTCTCTTTGGACTTTGGTTAACCTCGATCTTTGGTAACTAACAAATAATTTTTGGAGTTGGATTTATTATTAATTTTGTTTTGTACATACCTAAACCTCTTCTTTGAATTTAATGCATAGACTTGAAGCATTCTTCAAAATTTGCTAAGCATCATCTCAATGGAAACAGGTAAAATGATCTTAGGCCAAAACTGAGCCCTGCCCTCTGGAACACCTCTTGCATCCCCCCCCCCCCCCCTCTCTCTCTCTCTCTCTCTCTCTCTCTCTCTCTCTCTCTCTCTCTCTCTCTCTCTCTCTCTCTCTCTCTCTCTCTCTCTCTCTCTCTCTCTCTCTCTCTCTCTCTCTCTCTCTCCAATGGTCCCCAAAGCAAAAGGATCCCACCAAACCATCACATCTCCTCAGCAGCAACCAATCAAAACCCTCCTCAATCCAGTGTGTTATTGCTTCACAAAACATAGTACATCATCATCCTGTGATCATGATGATGATGAGCCCATCACCCCTCACGCAAAAGGACCATCAACCCTAATGACAATAGACCAAGTGCAATCATGCCCACCCACTATTCTACCCCGCCATGATTCTATTCTCTCTCTAACTCACACATGGATTATCTGTTAATCAGGCCTTTCAACGGGTCGAATTCGGATCAGATTAAGATAGATCTAGATTTAACCCATTTATATTTCAAATCGGATCAGATCATTTTTTAATCAAATCTCGGACCAAAATACAAATATCAAACCTTGAGTTTTCAGATTCAGATCAAATATGAATAATAATCCGATCTATTGATAAGTCTGAAAGATCAAAACAACATAAAATTTCAAATAGAAACTCGAGACATACAAGTTTGATTCATTGATTAGTTTAGGACAATGGATTTGATGATCCATAGATCCGATGGTTAACATAAGAAGACTGAGCCGAACATCGGATGGTAGAAATAAAAAGGTTGGGTTTGGCATCGGACCGACTACAATATTTGTTATAAAGCTAATTAAATATATCAGATCAGATCTTATTTGGATTGGATTAGATAGATCCATATTTGATCCGATTATATTTCGAGTCGGATCGGATTGTTTTTAATCAAATATTGAACCAAAAACCAATACCAAATCAAGGATTTTCGGATCTAATTTGGATCGGATTCGGGTCATGATCCGTCTCATTCTTAATAAGAATTGATAACGACACACCACTTTTTTTCACAAATCTACCTCTCTTTAGTTTGCTGCTTTAATTATATTGGTACACACCCAATAAACAACCCTCTCCCTCCCACTAATAAGACAAGAAGACATTTTGTTGGGCTTATCACCGCCACCCTCCTCACTTCCTGTGCTCTGTTTTTCACCTCTGTTCTCCTCTGTTTCTCGACCAAACCGAAAAGAAGGAAAGCCAGGGGATGGGGGGCTGCGCCGCCTCGAAGCTCGGCTTGGGGGAGGAGGAGGAGGTGGTCTCCCTCTGCCGGGAGCGGAAGCGCCTCCTCAAGGCGGCGGTGGAGCGCCGCTACGCCCTTGCAGATGCCCACGACCGCTACATTCACTCCCTCAACACCGTCGCCACGGCCATCAACCTCTTCGTAGTCTGGCATTCGACCCCGGCCCCCATATTCATCACCCTCCCCTCCTCCTCCCCTCCCTCCTCCTCCTCCGACCCCTCGTTCCTCAAACAGACGCCGTCCGAGCCCAAGACGGAGGCTTTCGTGTCCCGCTCCTCTGTTTCTTCCTCGTCTTCGTCCTCATCCTCTGCGCCGTCGGCTTTAGGAGTGGAGGACGGTGGAGGGGTGGAAGGGGTGAGGAGAAGGGAGATGGGTAGTGGGTACTTTTTTGCGGGGATGCCGCCGCCGCTGCCGCCGTCCCCTCAGAGGGTCTTCGGGTGGGACTTCTTCAACCCGTTCGACGGGGTGCATGCCGCGGAGGAAGCGGCGGCCATGGTGGGCGGGCTGTGCCGGAGCTCGGACGAGGACTTGAGGGCAGTGAGGGAGGAGGAGGGGATCCCGGAGCTGGAGGAAGAGGTGGCGGCGGCGGCGGCGGTGGTCGGAGAAGGGGCGAACGGCAAATGGAGTGAGAATGGGAATGGTGAGGTGGTGAGGAGGGTGGTGGCAGATGGGGGGCTGGAGGAGTGTGACGGCGGCGGCGGCGGCGGTGGAGTGGGGAAGGAGAAGGGGCTGACGGTGATGGAGACGCCGGCAAGGGAGAGGGAGCTGCTGGACGCGCTGCGGGACGTGGAGGACCACTTCATCAGGGCCTATGATTCTGGCAAGGAGGTATCCAGGATGCTGGAGGCTAGCAGGGTTCACCTCCAATCTGGACTTGATGAAATCAAAGGTGGGTCCTTTTTTTTTTTTTTTTTTTGAGTTCTAATTTGATTAGGGTTTATCTTAAATTGGTCAATGCATGGGTCTGCAATCCCCTGCTTTGTGGGGTATAAGGGGGAAAGAAAGGAGAAAGGTAAATCAAAAGCTATGGTCTTTGGCTATCACTGTCAATTATTTTTCATTCCCCTTTGCTTTGTTGTTTGATTTCTCTTTTAAGTTTGTTAGCAGTAAGTGGATCTTTTTATGGTTGACCTTTGCATCAGCTGCAGTGACCTTTGTGGAATCTGCTTTGTTCTTCTCACTAGGTTTCAGGGTTAGGTGGAAGTTTTTGGATGAGCTAGAAGGCAGCCAAGGGGTCCTACTCTTATTATTCCTCTTTCTCTTTTGCTCTCAATTTTGTTGTCTTCTTTCTATGGCCTCATTTACTGTCATTCTAGAATTGGTACATTCTAGGGTTTCTCCCCCGATCCGCGTTTCAAACTTGTTGGGTTGTGGGGCTGGTATTGGATCTGAATGATGATCATGGTTTACCACAAAGTTCATCTCATTTTATGCGGAACGAGCTCCATGAGGAACGGTAGCATGAGTCGTGTAACTTGTTGGGTGCCGGCCTCGGCAATTCCATTGATAATACCCGGAACCGAATCCCGTGAAAAAGGCCTACTTGTTAGGTGTGTATAAGTGGCTATTGGTATACACTGTGCAAGTACAATAGGAGCTACATAGAAAAAGCTACATGGTGTGCGTACAGTGTCATGTCTTTAGTTTGATGATTCGAAACATTACCCAATGTGTTCAATATTGTATGTTCTCACTGAAATCAAAGTAGCCCATGGTTTTTTTTCTTCTTCCCCATCATTTTGTGCAAATACTTGGTCTTTGTTTGTTAAGCAACTTAGGGGAAATATGTTTGGCTTGGAACGATCAGGGTTAAAATGGTCGTTTTGTACTCCTTGTATATACAATGAGTTTTATGTCAATCATACCCCAAATGGTTTCACTTAACGGTTGGATGTTAGTCATTATATGTCCTAATAACAAATCTAGGAATCCATAAATCATGATGCTATATAATTTCTAAACTCTATATTCCTTTTTTTTTTTTGGGAAAGAAAACTCTGTATCATTGTCTTTAACTTGGTAATACATTTATTTTATTCAGAACGTTATCCCCACATTTTGGTAACTCGTCCTATGTTGTTTTGAATTATGACAAATGTTTGCTTTGTGGTGCATAAATTGTTGATGCAGAGAATTCATCAAAACTCATCCAAGCCATCACATGGCATCGATCGCCTTCATCTCTATCCTCGTCCTACAAGAGCTTTCTCGCATCAAGCTCCAAAGACACTTCGTGGACCGAGAGGAGGAGTGATCTTTTTGATAATTACGATGGAATGCAGTCAGGAAGTCACTCACAGACACTAGGAAGGTTATATGCTTGGGAGAAGAAACTATATGAAGAAGTGAAGGTACCTTATCTCTCAATGCCTCTAGATGATCTTTCTAGATTAACTATGACCTTAACCAACGATTGCTATCGGTTGAACTGTTCTGAAACTTTCAATAAAGATGAGTGCATGGACGCGAAACCAACAAAAATAAAGGATAGATAAGAAAGCAAAAGCACAATCACATGCATGCCTTTACAATAAAGATGCTGTGCCCTCTTTATACTGATGAAGCAAGGCTCACAGAAGGTTCCGATGCCAAATTCCTCTAACTTTATTGATCAGGGATTGGTCCTTAACTTTTTGGTCGATAAGTAACTTTTTTGCGACTTCCCGGTGATGGGATCTCGAGGCCATAGGACCAATTAAAAAGCAAGAGTACCCTTATATTAGAACTGATGATCAATGCACAATCAGCCTTCAAAAGGCCTCAGGAAATATGAACCAAAAAAAAAAGGCCTCAGAAAATATACTCATGGAACCACGATTACTCTTATAGCACAAGTTTTAAGAGAAGTGTTTTATTAATCACATGATCATTAATTTACTCATCCGGTAGAGATCTGTTTCTAACTTAACCTCCAACACCTTATTGCATAGACATAGTGATTATCTCTTCAAATTAATTTTTTTAGAATTCTGAGTTTTTAGTCAATGCTTTTGGTAGACTAATGTTGCACAATCCCTTTATAAACTCTTCCCAATTTATGCAATCACTTGTTTTGATAGTCGACTCAGCTAAGGCGGAGATGATTCAAATGAAACATAGACTATTTATAACACTTATCATGAGAAGATGAAAGAAAAAAGATGTCTATTATGCACATGTTTTTATGCCTGTTTTAACCTTTTGCATGGATTTTCAGCTCTAGCTTCACTAAGTGTACCGTGTTTTTCTTCTCCTCTGTGACTTACAACTGGAGTTTAAGTTACCTAGTTGTTATGTTTTAATGTAATGGTTAGGAGGCCCGGGCATGTTATACAAGGACTGCATCAGATGTAATTTAATTGGATATATTGGTCCGTCAAGTTTTTTTTTGAACCACTTGAACCATGAACTATGCTTCGTCTGCATGTTAGCCCCCTCCATCAACTTTCAACCATCAAACTTAACTTTTATCCCCACAAATACGCGTACTAGAACGCTACTTACACGAACAGCACGAAAGAGCGCTCTTGTCCCCATTAAGAATAAGTTAATCTTTACAAAATCATTTAATTCTTATTGGAAAGGGCCTAAGCATGTTATACAAAATCATTTAAGTCTTATTGGGATAGTGAACCGTGGTCACCGATCCGTGATCATGTGTGCCGAAACTCCGAAGGATCTGAATAAGGGATTGAGAGAAGAAGGCAAGGCTTCTGTGAGGGAGATGACCGAGGAAAAAAAACTTTTTTACTATTCACAGCCTTCTCGTGGTAGGTTGCCGACGACCGAGGAGGATAAGGCCGGGGGTAGAATTCGGAAACCCTTGGCCTGAAATCATGTGGATTGCGGAGGGTCCCATGATGTAATAGCGGGGCGCGAGATTGGTGCCTTGCCGTGGGGTGCGTGATGTACTTGTACCCGTCACAAAGAATCACAGAGATCGTGGCAGAGACTCCGAAGGACCTGAAGAAGAGATCGAGAGGAGACAAGGCTTTTGCGAGGGAGATGACCGAGGAAAAAAACTTTTTTTACTATTCATGGCCTCTCGAGGTTGTCGATGCTTGAGGAGACCAAAGGCCGAAGGTAGAACTCAGAAACCCTAGGTCTGAGATCGTGAGGATCGCGAAGGGCCCTGTGAGGTAATAGCGGGGTGCGAGATCGGTGCCTTGACGTGGGACACATGATGTACCTATACCTATCACAAAGAATCACAGAGATCATGGCAAATTGTGATACCGTGATCACGTGGTAGCAGTAACACAGCGATGGTGCTAGCAATCACAAGCACCGTGAGGACAAAGATCTTGACCCTCTGTCTGATTCAAAACGTGTGTGATTTGGCGAAAAGAGCTGGTGGTGTGCACGACACGAACTGGAGGTGGTGCAGTAGAGGAGTCATTGATCGAGAAAGGAAGTCGACGACGCGAAAGAGAAGCCGGAGGGAGGAGAGGACTGAAACAAAAATAATTTTACTATACCCTGCCTTCTTGACGCTTGCGGCGACCGAGGAGACTAATGCCGGAGATGAGAACTTTGAAACCCTAGGCCGAGTAACTTGACTCTGATACCATGTTACGCGAGAGAGAGAGAGAGAGAGAGAGAGAGAGAGAGAGAGTAACTAGGGTTTCGTGGAGAATGTTCTCTTGTAGTGATTCATATTACATTGATTAAACCACGTCTCCTTATATAAGGAGAACACATACCATTACAATACCACATACAGTGTGGGATTAAACTATGACTACATCTAACAAATTTAATTGGAGACAGATTTTTCAACCTTGTATGTTTTTGGATCTACTTAAGAGTTTTAAAGGTCATTTAATATATCATGATTCATGAGTATTTAGGACTTGCAAGATCACCTCTAAGTTGAATTTTCTCAGAAACCTCTTCCCACTGTGATACAATGCCACACTAACTCATGCATGTTTGAAGCCGATTCATGTGAACACATCTCAGAGAATGACTTTTTTTTTTTTGGTCACTTAATATATGTTTGTAATTTAGTGAACAATCTAGGATGCTCTTGTAAAAGAGTCGGTTTGAGTAGTATTAAGAATCCTTATCCCTTAAGGGTAGAGATAGGAACCCCAATATGGGTGAAATTGGAATTTGGAAGTCCGACTTTCTTTTGTCTGACTTTTTTTCTAGTCATTTTTTAGAGTGAATTTAGGAGTCCTCTTTTGGTAGGTAGGTGTTTAAATAGTCCTAATTCAGTCGTATATTGGGTATTGGGTTAGGGAAGTTTTAATTTTGTATGGGTCGGTTTGAGAGTCTTATTATATTGCGGGTAGTATATCTGAATATATACATTAGGGAAGTTACTAATTTTGATGAATTTTGAATACAATTTCTTACTTCTCACCTTTATTTTTGAGAAAAGGTGTGACTCTTACTTCTCAGCATTGGTGACGTCTTGGTTCCTCCCATGATGTGACATCATTGAACATCTTGGCCCGATGACTTGGGGATGGTTTAAGGTGCTACATGAAGACTAGTCATCCGTATGTTTTTATTTATTTAGCATAGTGTATTATTCTCTATCTTTTATCTTGCCGTCTCCTACCATCTACCATCATCTCAAATTCATCACAAGCCCTAACCCAAGTTTTATGTCCAGATTACACCCTTACAATCTAGAAGATCAGTCACAAAAATTCAGACAGTCGACCATTGTTGTGATTTGGTCGCTGACTCCTCAAATACTTGTCATATCGCCGAACATTTTTTTACTAGATATTCCCCTTCATAAGCGCTAGTATCCCTCCATTTTTTGTGTGATTATGAATATTGTCGTACTACTTTAGAGATAATTCAGATCAACATATCTGTTTCCAGGATAGTGCATAAATCCATAAATCCTTTACGAAATCCTTAGGTCTCTTGCATCTCTATGAGGGCTGTCAAGAGCTTAAATCTATAATCAGGATAGGTTTTTACCCATAACTCTCTTGCACCAATTTGGTATTAGAGCGTTGCCTTTGTGCTTGTCCTGCATGCTTTTGGTATTAAAGCTATAGGGCTGTCACTTTGTCCTACCATAGTGACCTATCTCTCCAGGAGATTATTCTGACTTTGTATTATGATCGTTAACCACCATCTCTATCTTCACTTCGTACGGAAGCCTGCTCCCATTTTTGTGCACAAATCCTATTCTCCATGTCTTACTCATTGTCCAGGTTCCCCAAAATTCTTCACTTATCACAGATCGAGCATATGACTTGGATTAATAGCTCTGATTTTTTGGTCCAATGGTTTTATAAAAAGGCCAATATTTATCACTAAGTAGTAAATTTCAGTACATTCAAACCATGATCGATGATATCGAGGATGCTTTGAGGTACCATAAGTGACGGATCAGCAAAAAGGCATTCTAATCCTAGATGTAAACAAGGTTAGAGCTAGGAGAAGTACAGGTGAACTTTGTGTTTCTTCCGAGCCAACTCAATATCAGGGAAAATCTACTTGAAGGTCGATCGAAAATTTTTGAGAAGAAATTTAAATCATCACCGCATATAGAGCTTGCAAAGGAAGATTGATTAGAGAAAGTTAATTGCTATCCAGATATTCCAGCCTCTGAACTATTAGAATTAGGACCAGTGACCGAATTTGTAGATTTTTCATAGCACGATATGCTAAGTGAAGATAGTTTACAATCGTCCATTGTTACTAATAATGTGATTCCACATGGTGCAACTGAAGAAGATAGCCAATCAGACTACGCCTTTGCTATCTAGAAAATCTATCACAAAATTTCATAACAGCAAGTGACCGTTTTCATGATTTCGTCCCCAAATACTAGGTTGATCGCATATTCCTCGATATGACCTAGCATCCCTCCCATTTCCATGCAATTTTGCATATTTTCTCTATATTACTTCAGAGAAATTCAGGTCTATAACTCTTTTCAAAAAAATGCATAGATCGTCGACCCCTTAAACCTAGTTTGCTCAAAGTTAGGTCATTTGTATCTTTATGGTAAATCTAAAAGCGATATAGGTATACCCATACCTCTCCTGCTCACACTGTGTCAGCTATTCGATAGTTCAAAATCTAATGACGCATCACATTATCCTATTAAGATAAGGGGGTATTTCGATGCTTGGGCATCTATACAATGATAGTGTCTATTCACTATTGCATTTGGGCGAAAAGGGAAGAGATTGAATTCATCGAGTTTGGGCATGCTGCAACCGTGAGATTGAATTCATCGGGTTTGGGCACACTGCTACCGTATGTCAAGAGGTGGAGGATGGATTCAAGGCCATTATGGTTGCTTGGGCACACCACACAACGGAACAACAGTAACATGACGACGGTATCGTGGTTGGGGCCTCTTTATTCCATGGTTGAGGCTCTTTAAAAAAGTGGGGTAATGTGGCTAAGGTCCCTGATAACGGATCGGTTCGGTTAGAAGGACGAACAGAAGATATGATTAGCCTAAGATTGCTGGTCAAAGGATCGGTTCAATGAAAAGGGATACCAAAAACCCAAAGTACCCTCACCATCGGCCTCCCCTTTCTCTCGAGCACCGATAGAAGAGGCAAGCGTGAGCAGCGGTGTCGAAGGCGGGCACAACTAGTGGCTTCGAGTTGTAGCTCCTCGTCGTCGCCTCCCCGGCAACGGCAAGTAGTGGAGATGAGAAGCCACGAGGCCGGATGGGTTCGGTTTAGGATTTCTAGGTCTAGGGTTCAAGCAATGTCCTATAGATCTTAGGGTTTAGGATTGGGTTTAGTTTTAGAAAGAGTGGCATGCAACATAAATTTGAAATGCAATGAGGAGTATTTTTGTCCTAACAATTTGTCTGTCCTTTAGGCTAGTTGATCTTTTTTGACCAGAGACCTATCACTAAGTCAACCCCCACCACCACACACACACACACACAAAAAAAAACTTTGCTTTCTTCTATGATCAGACTGTACCCCCAGAACAATAATTATGACGATTCAGGCCGATTTAGCTAAATCAAATTTGGTTTGGCTTGGTTCGGATCTCATTGCATGATTTCCATCCCAACCAGACCTGATATTGCCAAATCTGATCCAAATCAAGGCATATTTCGGATTGGGGGGATGGGGGCTGAAGTCTGAACTGGTTTTGTAAACTGGTCCTAGTTCTCACCCGAACTTTTCGAACCTTGCTCATACATTACTGAATATCTAAGGATTACGGGATTTCTCTCAGGTATGATATTCGTGATTTCTCCCATTTCTGCACCTTATGCTTCAAGGTCTGCCATGCTATCATGGATTATATCATGACTGGGCATCCAAACAACCCTAAATGTATCCTTATTTGCATTGTTTTCGGTAGAAAAGGCCAGAATGCTTATTATACATTTGTTCTTATGTGAATGTGAGTTCTCGGTTTCATGCACCATTTGTACTCATCAGATGGTCCCATCCACATAAGAATAGAAAAAGTTGGTGCTCAGCTTAGGAATACAACATGAGGTCGTTGCTTGCATTGCTGCATCTGAGTCGTTTCCTGCAGCCGAGCTCATTTTAAGTTGCAAATGGGAAATCCCTTTATTTCTTTCAGGATGGAAATTTCTCATGTTAGCTATTAAATTGATATTGTTTGCTACACCCTCTTTTTTCTCATCCAGGCTGGAGACGGTACTCGGCAAGTATATGAGAGGAAATGCTTGCAACTCAGAAATCAGGATGCCAAGGGAGTTGATTCTAGTGCAGTGGATAAAACTAGGTCTGAAGTGAGAGACTTGTATACAAGGATCTGGGTGGCCGTACGAACTGCAGAAACAATATCGAAAAGAATACAGAAACTGAGAGACGAAGAATTGCAGCCTCAGCTCATCGAACTGCTTCAAGGGTAAGCGGAGTTACCACACATTCGTTAGGGAGCTACACATACTCTTGGAATCATATCAAACAATTAGTTTCATTATCTTTTTCTTGTACAGCTTGATGAAAACCTGGAAAGTAATGCTCGAGTCGCACGAAACACAGAAACAGATCATGTTCGAAGTGACATCCTTTGTGTGCCCCTCTTTCGGGAGATTCAGCAGCGACTCGCATCGCAATGTGACTCTTAAGCTGGAGGCCGAGCTCCAGAACTGGAGGACAAGCTTTGTGAGTTACATTGGAGCTCAGAGAGCATATGTTGAAGCCCTCGATGGTTGGCTATCCAAGTTCTTCATGCCCGACATTGAATACTACTCTCGAGGAAGATCTTCAGTTCCATCATACAGAGTTGGAGCACCTCCCCTTCTGGTGATCTGTCGCGACTGGTTAACCTCATCCAGGGACTTGCCTGACAAAGCGGTCTCTTTCGCCATGAAAGGTTTCATCCGAGATATGAGGGTGTTATGGGCCAAGCAAGGAGAGGAGCAACAACAGAAGAGAAGAGTCGATAGCCTCGCCAAAGAACTCGATCGAAGGGCTCTTGAGTTGCAGAAAGCTGAGAATAGGGTTCTGGAGTCGAAGCTTTCGGAGCTCAAGCCTGAACCGGACGTGCGGCTGCGAGTGGAGTACTTGGCGGGGAGGAAGGACTTGATTGAGATGTTCAAGAAGAAGCTGGATGCGGAGAAAGTGAAACACCACGAGTGCATGCAGGAGACTCAAAGGGCCACGTTGAATGGATTCAAGACGAGCCTGGCCAAGGTTTTCGAATCACTGACGGAGTTCTCAAAGGATTCCCTTAGGCTGTATGATGGACTTTTGATGCAAAACGAGAAAGCGAAGGCGGCAGCTGAGGTGGCAGGGAAGCCATCTTGCATAGAGGACTCACAGGTTGGAGTGGATAACAGATGAGGGACCTTTGCGAGGGACCTTTGGACTTGTATATTTGGATCATTGTGTTGCTTGGCTTACTGATGCAGGCTCTAGGGTTCCTGCAACTTAATTGTTTAATTATTGGTCGGTATATATTGGTTGCCTGCAATTTTGCAAACCCTTTCAGGATCGGATCTGTTAGAAGCCTATTGTAATTATCGGGATAGGATGACGGTGTAAGGGGGCCGTTCCGGTGGGTAATCATTGTTGTAACTATTGTTTCGATTTCAGTGCTTAGAAGATATTTGCATTGCATGGATCTGAAGTTGTCGCTTAAGTTAAGATTTTTGGTTTATAGTTTGTGCCACAAAGATGAATGCAATTCCCTATATCGATTTTCATTTTCCTTTTCATCAAAGATCCTTTCATAGTTTACGGGAAGAGTTGATATTCAGCCATCGTGTTTTCCATCCGAATCGGACCATTCTAAGGTGGCATCTGATCACATCTGTCCCTTTGTCTGCCAGTCGAGGCCGAGTGTGATTTCACTTGTTGGATCTGGTGTGCAATGGATGGCCAAAGATGAATGCAATTCCCTATATCAATCTTCATATTCCTTATCATCAAAGATCCTTTCATAGTTTACAGGAAGAGTTGATATTCAGCCATCGTGTTTTCCATCCGAATCGGACCATTCTAAGGTGGCATCTGATCACATCTGTCCCTTTGTCAGCCAGTCGAGGCCAAGTGTGATTCACTAGTTGGATCTGGTGTGCAAGATGGCTGTGATCAAGGACACATCAGGATGGCCCGATCCCTATGGAAAACAATATGGCTGAATATCAATCTTGAAGGGTTGCTTCAGAGTTGCTGGAGTTTTAAGGTAAGCATTGTTACCTGCCAACTGACCTTTTAGGTTTCTTTGGCATATGCCCCTCTCTTGACAAGTTTTCTTGATCATATTTTTGGCACCAATCTTAAAGGGCTGACGGTAATAGAAAAATTCATGTCAATCTTATAGTCTTAACCCAATCTAGTTGGCAAAGACTTGATGGTGATGATGGATCTTGTGACAGCACCCGGAGTATTATAAGAGGCTGATCTTATGGAGGGAGGAGAGCACAACGGGTCCCATTATCGATGTGGGACTAATCGTACAACATCGGTCTGCACACAGAGCGCGTTTCAACAAGGATCTATCTGCACACAAAGAGAGGCATCAACAGACGGCGCCACTTGAGAGATGCTCCTGAAGCAGATCTGGTTTTGATATCATGTGACAACATCCTAAATGCTCCAAAAGACCGATGTTATGGAGGAAGAAAAGCATAATAGATGTACGAAGACAATGATCTATGCTTCCATTACCAACACGGGACTAACCGCTTGACAGATCTAAAGGATTCAAGTTAGAAACTTCCTCCCATTTCATTTTTTTTTCAGGTGTGATTGTTTATGACCAGCCATGATAAATCTCTGAATATTCTGCTTCCATGAGGAATCTTTCTTGATTGAACAAGGAGTCCAGAAGCTTCCAATAGCCAAGCTGGTATGAAGGGTAATTTATTACCTCATTGCATGCTACAGATTGGACCAGACAAGGGAAGGAAGGAATATATACTCTGAAGTTGAGTGCCTGCTGAGTCTAGCTAATCTTGTCTTACTACTATTCACCACTTTTCTATACACTTGGAGGCTAGACATCAAAATAAACAATGTGGCCCTCAGCATGAGACAGAAGTGCCCACATGGCCCATTCTCTCTCTCTCTCTCTCTCTCTCTCTCTCTCTCTGTGTGTGTGTGTGTGTGTGTGCCAGCTGTCACTTGAAGGAGTAACTATTTTATCTTATGGGGGAAACTATTTTGCTGTTTGGGGATTTCCCTGCAAATGATGAGTGAGGCATGTGGACCATTGAAGGAAGAATAGAGAGTCGTTCGATTGTACTTACACACAACCACGATCCATGCAATGCACTCATATTGAATAATTGAAGGAGAAAGAGGATACATGCCATCTTCACATCGGCCTAGAAATAAGAGACGATCAGAGTGTAAGTCATAAATAGTACAACCCCATAGATAAAAATTGAAGTAAACAGAATTATCTTTGGTGAACTGAGCAACAGAAAGTAGATTTTTATGCATGAAGGGGACATAAAGGACGTTAGACAGATCAAAAGTGGAAGAGCAAGAGGGGAGGGAAATGCTATCAGTGTGAGCAATAGACAGAGTTTCACCATGACCAAGCAGCACATTGTCAGAGCCGCCATAGGTATGCTTCTAGTGCATGAATGTTGCATCACCAGTCATGTGATTAGTAACCCCAATATTCGGATACCAGTTTGGATCAATAGGTTGAGAGATCTGCATCCCCGCAAAGGAAGTGAAAATATCATCTTCTTAACCATAACGATAATAGCAAGTGACAGTAGAGTGGCCTGGTTATTTACAGATCTGACACATTACACGAGGTGGAGCAGAGGAAGAGGTAGAGGCCATAGGACGAGCACTGAGGATTCCAGCATCATGGAAGTGTGAGATAGATGGATGAAAAATTCCACAATCAAATCCTCCCCGATCACGAACACCACGACTGTTGCGACTTTCACGATCGACGACCTCGAGAAGAAAACCCACGACCGCGATTGGTAAAGAGGGCAGTCTGTGGAGGGGGATCTATCGTAGAAGTGGGTTTGATTTGCACATCGAAAGAGAGAAGACAAGCATGAAGGTCGGTGAAGGAAAGAAGTGGTGGTAAGTTGAGAAGAGCCGTGACAATCATGGCATAGTCAGGACCTAGGCCACAAAGAACTGAAGTAACCAGATCATTACTAGACACAGGTTCATTAACAGTAGCGAGGGCATCAGAGAGGGATTTGGCATGTTGGGAATTGAAAAGGAAGAGGATGAAGCAACTGCAGTCATGGTAGAGGCAGTGAAGGAAGAAGTAACCATTGAATAGGTTAAAGGTTGTAGAATGGCTATGATACAATTTGGGCGTAGCTGTGAATGTGTTATAATACATACTCTTTCTAGATACAGTTAGAGGTGGCAATGGTTCAGGTTGGGTTCGGATCAGATTGAGACATAGGTACAAAGGCAAAACACCCAATCCGAATCCAACCAATTTAATAAACGGATCAAAAACTTAAACCCAAATCCGACCCGCCTAATAAATGGGTTGATCCAACCCGACCCGTTTAACCCGTTTACTAAATGGGTTGGGTCGGGTCGGGTTGGGTCAACATAACACATATAATCTGGTCAGGTTGGGTCGGGTCGGTTTGAGTCAGGTTGACACGACCCATTTGGTAAACAGGTCAAGTCGGGTATAAGAACAAATCCAAACCCAACCCATTACATAAACGGATCAGTCGGGTCAACCCGTTTATGACCCGAACCCGTTTAGGCCAAACGCAAACCCACTAAATCCGGTTCGGGTTCGGATCCGATTAGCGGGTCCACTCCCTAGATACAATCAGACTGCTCCCTTCTCTCCTGCATATTAATAAACGGTTCCGATGCCTCACTCAGCGTCTACAGCGAAATCCCCACTCAGAAAAAAATAATAATAAAAAATCTTTCTTGTGGGTGACAAAATAGAGGTATGATACCAGTCAGGCAAGTGAACCCTCCAGAGTCTGCCACGTGGCCTGTATAGTTGGCACAGTCAAGTACTAATTCGCCACGTGGACTAATCGAAGACTGGTCTGGCCCCGCAAAACACCGAAGCTCAGCATAAGAATGGCTTGGAGCAGATGCCCTACCAAAGGGCAGCCTCTGATGCCTCCCCATATTGTCCCTACCCAAAGATTTTGATCATGTGATGCAAGGCGGTGTAGAGGCGAGCACGACGAACAACGATCGAGCATTCCCCCCTCATACCTATAGGGCATGGGAAGATTTATTTGATTCCGTAGAATAGATTAGCAAATAATCAGAAACAAAAAGAGAAAACTGGTTATAAAGAAATCCCTAAATCCTAAAATTATCATAAAAAATAAATTATTAAAAAAAATAAAATTATCAAAAAACAATCATTTTGATTGAGAAAACTAACATAATATGACTCATAACTATGATTACCAGAATCCCTAGAGGTTTCGGGCTCTAACTAAGCTCAAAAACCCCAAAACAAATGTTTCCACAAATAGTAAAAGGGTAAATAAAGTGGTCAAAACAAACTTATTTGTACGAAAAACAATGAGGTTGATTGCAAAGTAATCAATTTTGTAGATCTTGTTGAGATCTATCCGGAATGGGATCTTTTGAAAGATACTGACAACAAAACCCGAATTGATCTAATTGATCCATCTTATTTGGACTTTTGATGATTCTGGATTGCCATGTAGTCCTTCGCTATGCGTGCTCCAACAATACCTGACATCTGTCGATACGTTGATGCTCCTGTATCACCATGGGAATGTCCAAATTACTACAGAAAATCTTGACGCACTACACGATCAAGAGACAACTTTAGAGAGGTGAAGAGTGCTAGCCCGCACTTGCCACTAAGTCAACCACATCCCTGAGTCTCCTTTTGCACTTTTTTTTCGAAACAACATTTTTTAAAAAAATATTATTTTAATAGCTATCTGTCAAAAGTAATTTCAAAATTGGTCAATTATCCGCCACATGGCCATGTGTGTCAGCTTTATGCTTAACTTTCATGTCCAGTAAAATTGGTCGCTTACCGGTTTTAAATTGGTACCTTTTGTACCGAGTTTTTCACTATAGGCTACAGCTGATGTGGGGTCCATTTCATTTCCTTTCATTTCAGAGGTTTTTTTCAAAATGACCCCCTCACGTATTACTGGAAATAGACTCGGTTGCTTTTTGCATTAATTTTCTAGCCCTCAACACGTGCCAAATGTCACTTCCGAACAGCTGTTGCATTTTTGTGACCATTTTACCCTTAAAGACTAAACAAAATAAATAAAAAATATGTTCATCTTCTTTGTTTGAATTTTTTCTCGCTTCAACCGTCACTCGTTGCCGGAGATCGTTGGGATGATGTCATTTTTTGTCCCCGATGTCCATACATAGCATAAAGTATTTAGTGAGTCCTTGCTATCGAGCTGGTGGCGAGCGGACGATGGCCGGTGGCCGGTGGCGGTGGTAGGCGATAAGAAATGAGAGATAGAAATGAGAGCCGGAGGCAAGTTCGGCACGGGGTTCATTTCTCATCAGAATTTAGTGATTCTCGAGGCATTGTGATCATCGGGTGATCCTCTACGAGATCATTTAGAGATGAGGATAAAATGAAGTCAGTACCTATGGTAGTTTGTAATAGAAGATTAGATGGATGTAATGTAAAAACAATGAAAGAAATGGAAGAAATGAGAGTTGGCGGCAAGTTCGGCATGGCTGACGTCCCATCGGCCACCACCCACTGCTATCACTGCTGGCCATCTCCCTCGCTGCCCCATTGGCCACCGCAGGTGGTGGCCGACAGGGTGTCGGCGGTGGGTGGTGACCGACTGGGTGTCGGTGGTGGCTGACTGGGTGGCATCATCGGCGAGAGGTGCTCGTCGATGGTCGATAGCGACGGGTACATTAGTGAAGATGCATCGGAGCATCAATAAAGATGCGCCGACGCATTCTACTTCAGCCTGCAGTGAAATGCTCTGACGCATTCTACTGTGGCCCGAAGTGAAAGGCGTCGACGCATTCTACTGCGTCCCGCGGTGAAAGGCGCCGGCTCCTTTCGCCACCTTTCACTGTGGACTACAGTAGAATGCGTCGGCGCCTTTCACTGCGGGCCGTAGTAGAATGCGCTGACGCCTTTCACTGTATCCCGCAGTGAAAGGCGCCAAAAGGCGCTGTCACCTTTCACTATAAGACGTAGTAGAATGCGCCGGTGCCTTTCACTGTGGGCCGCAGTGAAAGACTGGCCCGTAGTGAAAGACACCGGTGCATTCTTCTGCGGCAACAAAGTAAAATGGGAGATAAAAATAAGAGCCGGAGGTAAGTTTGGTATGGTGTATCTTATTCGTTTCTCATCAGGATTCAATGATTTCGAAGGCATTACAATCCTCATGTGATCCTCTACGAGATCGTCTAGAGTTGAGCATAAAATGAAGTCTGCACCATTAGTAGCTTTTAATGAAAGATTGGATGGATGCAATGTAAAAATAGTAAGTAAGAAGGAAGAAATGAGAGATGGAAATGAGAATTAGAGGCAAGTTTGGCATGGCACAACGACGGCAGGTGGTGGTGGCAATGGGTTCATCGCATGTCCCAATCGTATCCATTGAAATAAACCGGCGCACATAATGCGCCGACGCATCAGTGAAATGCATCGTCGTACATGATGCATCGGTGTATCAGTGAAATGCGCCGGCGCACAGACACATCAGTGAAATGATTCGAAGTATTTCACTGATGCGCCGACCCATGTGCGCCAGAGTATTTTACGCAGGCCGACGCCCCATCGGCCACCACCCACCACCATCACCGCTGGCCACCACCCATGCTGCCCCATCGGCCACCGTGGGTAGTGGCCGACAGGGCAGCAGCGACGGGCAACCGGTGGTCGGTGGAGGTGACATATCATAATTAGTGGGCATGAGAAGTGTGGCTGGTCATGAACCCACCTCCACATGTACACATCTTTTGGCACCGTATGTTGGAAGAGAGCTCTTGTGGAATTCAGACCCTCTTGCATCACTGACCTAACTCTCTCATGGTCAAAATACATAAGATCTAGGCACATCGATGAGATTCAACACTGATAGTTGGTGGAAAGGTTTCAGATCCAGAGGGCTCACCGCCCGAAAATCGACAACTCACTTTCAGTGGAATGTAGTTACTCGACACCACGCTTTGGGAAGGTGGTAGTGGTACCGCTCTCCGTGTGCATTATCCTGAGTTCGATACCCATTCTCCGCTCGTTGCTGTCGCTCCTGCTCGTTGTGCAGCGATTTCGTAAGGCCAGGCAGGCCCTTCCTGTGCTCGATGTGGCACCGCTCGTTCGTGCGGCGACTTCATGGGCCAAGTGGGCCCTTCCCTCGCGCGGTGTGCCGCGCTTCAACTAATGGTGTAGCTGTGGAGAATTGGCTCGTAGAAAAGAAACCCAACACCCAGCATGACACAGCGCCCAGATTGCAACACATAGGTGGAGCTCGCTCAAGCGAACTTGGCAGCGGCTCACGGGCAGAGTTTGCCTCGAGCTCGCCCTAGATTTTGCCCGGGTGACCTTGGGCTGACAACACACGTTCGGCCCGCATTTGAGTCAGTTTTGGGGGCGATTTTGGATCCATTTGGACCGTTGGATGGGGGCTTTAAATGGTGTGATTGTATTAGACTGCCCCTAGTATATAAAGGGATGTCTAGGGTTTGAGGAAGAATGAATCTTCATTGTTTTTTTTTGGGAAGAGATTGAAGAGCCGTCGTTGGTGCTAGTTGGTGGGATTCGTGGAATCCTTTTATACTCTTCTCATTATAGTTAAAGATCGATCCGTGCTACCGCCGGTGGTCGTAGGCAAGTTTGCCGAACCACCTAAAATTTTTGTGTCTCCTGTTTTGCTTTCTTTGTGCTCTCTACTTCTTCTTTGTGCGTTTGATCATTATTTGTATCTCTCGTAGATTGTTTGCATCGAATCTATCGTTTGAATTGTCTTGTGCACACTTCCGCCACACAACAATTGGTATAATTGCCCATATTCGATCTAGGGTTTCTTTGTTTGATTGATTCGATTATCCAAGAAGATGGTCGAGACATCTAAAAGGTCGTCAGCTAGTCTTCATTAACAAGTATGAGGATGACTTTCTCGAACGCAAAATTCGAAGTAGGGAAATGTAATGACACGAATAACTTCGACATGTAGCAATAAGAGGCTATGGATGTATTGATCCAACAAGATTTGGATGTTGCTCTGAAAGAGAAACCAACGAAGATGTCGGAAAAAGATTGGGCAAAGATTAATCGTTAGGAGTGAGGCACAATTCTTCTTTGTCTCGTGAAAGATCAAAAGTGTTTTGTTATGAAGGAAATAAGGCTTTGGAGTTGTGGAAGAAGCTGGAAGAAAAGTATATGACAAAAAGCATTGAGAATAGGCTCTACTTGAAAATGGTTATTACCCTTTGTGCTTTAGAGCCTAGCCTAAGGGCTAGACATACAAGAAAAGGTCTCCGGTTTGTATGAATCATCGTATGTAACTTGATGTCTGATATAGTAGAAGATCACCACATCATTATTGGTTTCGATGTCAAACCAATTAGGGACATCTGACAACCTCCGTCGGACCTCAACCTAATGGTGGCATAACCGAGTGTTATATGATCTACCTACCATCAAACACCAATTAAATTACGGGTGTCATTAAATAGAGACCTAACCTAGTGGTTGCAAGGACTAAGTGGGGAATGGGCGTCCCACAACCTAACACCTAAGCATTAGATCAATTATTTCACCGGGTTAAATTAGGAACTAGAGATAACATCTAAACATGGCAGAAACATCCATTTTTATCAAGTTTAGGGTCCGACCCCTGAACCTAATTAGCATTGCTCTAACGCTCTCGTCCATGGCATCTTCTGGATTTGTCTCTTCCTTCTAGCCACCGCACACGGTTCTCCGGTGATGGAATTTTCATCTGGTTTCATCCTCCAAATCTTCTACCTGTAACCAAAAAATCTAGTACGCTCCGTGTATATGCTCGTTAGTACACATTCTCCTAGGTGGAAGATTATAGAAAGAACAAAAACCAAAAAAATAATGGTCGGGAAAAAATCAAGTCGTGGGCAACCTCCACGCACTTGTTACATTAGGCCTTACATTCTACCATCACAGAAAAAACCGAAAATACACATGCAATCATATACCCGAGGTCAGCCCCCCGGAGGCATGCATTCACAATTTTAGTGGCACCCTGCAAAAAATACAGTATGCAACACATATACAATATGATCTAGTGCATACCCGGTGAAAATTTCAAACACCTAATGCGTGCATCTATCGATTCAAGAAATTTATTTCTCGTGAATCGCACACTGATGCAACTCTGATACCATTTATTGGGATAAAATCAAAGACACAACGGAAGTCGGATTCGATCCTGAGGATCGATTCGATGTGCGGTCTACGTTTAAAATTTTCTTATTCGAATATGATTCATACATGCAGTAGGTGTAGCGAAATCGGAAATCGTACCCCTACGGTCTTCTACCGAATCTAACATTACATCCACTATGCATGCAAGATCATAGACATAGGGGTTTAGATCATTTATATCTCCAAGCGGGATTTGGCACCAAGATGTCGATCTTCGGATTTGATGAAGTCGGAAGTATTCATGAGCTTGAGCTTCTTCGAGTTCACCCGCTCTCACAATCAGGCCAAACCCTAACACTCGGATCTCTGAGTGCCTCAGAGTGCTAGCCCTCTCCTATTCTAGATCTCACAAACTCTCAAGAGATGAAGAGGTGAGAGAGAGTTTTCTTAGTTTTCCCGAAAAACTCACAGAGAAAGAAACAGAGAAGCCAGAGAACTTGCAGAAAAGAGAGGATGATTGACCATTTTTATTATCTTAAGGGGGACGGGTTTTTCACGGGAAAAACCGTGAGGGGGGGGGGGGGGGGAGGGGCCTCAGAAACCATGCCCCCCTTATTTTCTGTCGATCCCCCTCACTCCCCAACTGATCTCTCTCTCTCTCTCTCTCTCTCTCTCTCTCTCTCTCTCTCTCTCTCTCTCTATCACCTTGTAAACACCCAAGATTCTCTACCTTATCTCATCCCTAAAATCAAGGGGGAGGGATATTTGAATATTCAAATATTCCTCTTCCCTTTATTAAAGGGATGACGGCATCATGCACAAAACCCTAATAGGGTGGCCGACCTATTAGGGCATGCGGGACATTTTGATATGACCAAAAGGCCCCTCATGCACCTAGTAACCGATCACCTATTACGGAAGCGTGCATGGCCCGCTTTTCATGTGTGATAATGCATCCTAACAATTAGGACACTTATCCGCACTTAGTCATCACACGATGGGTCGATAAGTAATGATTTTACTATTCACTATGGTGCCCTTAGTAAAACATGGGGTGCCCTTAAATAAAAGTCACTAAACGATCATCCCGCGTTCTAGTGCGACGTGCACACACGGAACCGACCCTATGTGATATAAACGCATTGTCGTGCGTCTCTACACTACTCTGGGGTTGCCCCCTAGTGAACGCACTCAGCCAAGCGCACCTTCCATTCTCCAATGCGATGCACTTATGGAACACGGGGTGGTTAGGGCACTTTTCTTCAACTCTAATAATGTAGTGAGACTAGGAGAAAGTTAAAGTCTGACAAGATTGTAGATAGGGTGGAACCTTCAGGGACTATGGATCATGGCTTCCAACAGGGCCCGATCGATACACTACGCAGTGTCTAAGTCAATCCTCTGGGTCCCGGTTAACCTGTGTGGCCACATAGAGTGCGATGCAGGCTGCACTTCAATCCTCCTAGATTTATTACGCTCTCTCACATACCTCTGCTCTCCGCTTAGTAATGGTAATGCGATGTCTCTCCACTTGGTGCCATATGTCAACTCGAGCGGTGGAGAGCACCATCAGACTCGAGTGACCATCTAACTAGGTTCCTTCCAAGTTGATCATCACATTGCACCTCTAGTCGCTTTGTCCAAGCAACCGGATCCGATCAATAGCTCAACTGTTGACCACCAGGCCTGGGTTTAGTGTGGTGTATATCAGACCAAGGAACGCACCTCTCGATAGGGATGTGGATGGCCTACAGGAGTGGCGTGCCAATACAACGCCAGCCTGCACACTGTGGTATTGGGTCGTGGTTAGATCCCTCACACTTTGGTGAACCAAAGTTATCTGCAACTTGTTAGTCCACCTGTAATGCTTCCTCAGGGTTCAGGACTGATTACCCTAAGCAGAAACATGGCTATATGCACCGGTGTCTGCTCATCGATCTGTGCACCGTGTTGGTTCTGTTCAGCCACAAACACTGTGCCTGGTAATGAACATAGTTGAAAAACACATGCTCTGTCATTCCAACAGCTTAACCTGATAGGGCGACCAGCCCTAATCAGAGCTGCGAACTATTTAGACTCATAGGACCAATCCACTGAGTCTCCCACTCATATGGACTACTATGTAGCCATGGCTCTTTTAAGTCATGTACACAGAACACGTACAAAGATACGTACCATAAAGCAAAATATCAACTCATTTATTAATCAACCAAGTTTTTATTTGCCCTAGACCACATCTTATACAACACCACCGAAGCAGAGTACATGAAAATGACAAAGGCTATGAAGGAAGCGATCTGGCTTCAAGGATTAATACAAGACTTGGGGATCATTCAGAAGCACGTTCAAGTTCACTACCACAGTCAGAGTGCAATTTGCCTGGCAAAGAACCAAGTATATCATGCTCGCACCAAGCATATCGATGTTCGGTTCCATTTTGTTCAGAAAATTATAGAGGAGATGATGATTTTCTTGCAAAAGATTGGTTCTGCAGATAACAGTAAATATGTTGATGAAGGTCGTAATTATTGTCAAGTTCAAGAATTGGTTGGACTTGATAAATGTTTTGAAGGTTTAAGCACCTTACGACGCATTTGGGGGGTGGTAGCATGTATTTGTTGAAGAAGATTTTGGTTGGAGCACATTGGAGCATTTCAGTGTATTCAGAAGGTCTGCATATCTCACCAAGGTGGAGATTTGTGGAGAATTGACTTATAGAAAAGAAACCCAGCACTACACAACGCCCAGATCGCAGCACACAGGCGGAGCTCGCTCGGGCGAGCCTGGCAGTGGCTCACAGGCAGAATCTGCCTCGAGCTCGCCCGGGCGACCTCAGGTTGACAACACACGTTCGGCCCGCGTTTGAGTCGTTTTGGGGGCGATTTTGGATTCGTTTGAACCATTAGATGGGGGCTTTGATTGGTGTGATTGTATTAGACTATCCCTAGTATATAAAGGAAAGTTTAGGGTTTGAGAGAGAATGAATTTTCATTGTTTTGTTTGGGAAGAGATTGAAGAGCCGTCGTTGGTGCTCGTTGGTTGGATTCGTGGAATCATTTTGTACTCTTCTCATCATAGTGGAAGATCGATCTGTGCTGCCACTGGTGGAAGTAGGCAAGTTTGCCGAACCACCTAAAATTCTCGTGTCTACTAGTTTGGTTTCTTTGTGCTCTCTGTGGGGGAAAAATCTTCGTGCCGATCCGAAGATTTCACCTCACCAGTCAATTGATGTTGAAGTTGAGTCGGAGATCGTTGGTCGATCTGTTGGTTGGAAGGTAGGCTTTAAGGTTGAAGTTTCGGTCACTTTGAGTTAGCGTTTTGGGTATACAATCAAAGATAACGTTGACACAAGGTGTGATCTCGGAGTTCAGCCGAAGCCTACGTCTCCGTGCTATAGGGAGCAACCCAAATCCACTAACACTTTGCTTGAAGTGACCTCGACAGGCCGAGTGTCACTGAAGTATTTCTGATCTCTTCAAAGGCAAGAAGAAGATCGAGGTGAGTTAGTGGGTTGAAAGCTAGAATTCCAGAGCTCTGGTTTCTGGATTTAGGAATCAATCCTTTTACATTTGAAGGCTCTGCTATTTATAGGATTTCCTGGGAGGAAATCCAGGGGCAAATGGCGGTTTCTGCTGCCGTATCCGGGGGATTCCACAGACAGGACTGGTGGGTCCCGCTGTCGTCTCTGAGGATTCCACAGGCAGGGCTAGTGGGTCCCGTTGTCGTCTCTGTGGGCCCACCAGGCAGGGCCAGTGGGTCCCGCGGTAGTCTCTGTGGGCCCACCAGGCAGGGCCGGTGGGTCCTACGGTAGTCTCTGCGGGCCCACCAGGCAGGGCCGGTGGGTCCCGCGGTAGTCTCTGTGGGTCCACCAGGCAGGGCCGGTGGGTCCCGTATTTTGTAGACTTCTTGCCAAAATTTGCACCCACACTCTCTCCTTCTCCTTTGAGTGTTTAATCGTTGTTTGCATCTCTTGTGTATTGTTTGCATCGAATATATCGTTTGGTATGTCTTGTGCACGATTCCGCCGCACAACAATAACTACTTCTGTAGACCTGGTGGGCCTTTCTCTTGTGGCTATGTAATCATGCACCTATGTGGTGACTCTTGAGCCCTAGCTACGGCCCCACCATGTACCCCCCAAAAAAAAATTTGTAATTACTCAATAACATTTTTAAAACTAGGACAAATTCCTCCATAGGATATGAGGCATGCTAAATGATCAAAGAGCCTCCCTTCACCACTCTCCGCAACAACAAACCCTGGAGACGGGGTTTGAAGCCTGCCAAATTGGTGAGCTCCCATCAATGGGGAAATATTCAGCACATCCTGCGTACCATACAACCGTGGGGTCCACTGCCTCCAGAGCCTATCAGTGCGTTCTGCGTGTTGGGGGGCACTACCCCCATGTGCTGAGGCTTGCTACCCCATGTCTCTTGAATCACAGTGCGCCTTGCGGTTGTATGGTAAGCAGGATGTGCTGAAAATTTCTCCCTTCAGCACTCCGTCTGCTGATTGAGCCAAATTTTTGGTGACGTAGCCATCCAGTCGTCGCAAAATGTTAGATTTTCTGCGACGATCTTTATATTGCACCAAATATGTCATTTCTTGTAGTGATTAACAATGAAACTTTGGTGGGTCGTAGGGAGATCTCATGTTGCACATTTCACTTCAACACTCTCCGAAATATGGGTTGTGTTAGGTCGGAAAGTATGACTCCGATCGATCTCGTCCAAAATCCTTGTTAGGTTTAACCTATGTGGCCCTTGTGAGCACCACGGTTTGTTAAAACTGGTTGAATAAAACTGTTAAGTGGATGAGTAGACATGTGGGTCAATTATCCCGGTCACGTGTTTTGATCGAGTAGGGAGGGCCTTGTTTAAGTTAATCATATTAAGCAGGTACGATGGAATCATGCATATTTGTGTTAGGAGTGTGTATTTCTCAACAACTAGGTTTCCTTGATGTCTAAGGAGATTGATTGGACGTTTATAAATTGAGGGGACGTCTCACACTTTTGCCATGCGTCGCGAGCCCCTATTGTTTGGTTTTAGAGAGAAAGGGTGTAAGTTCCCCTCCAAATCTTTTTCTTCGCAGATCTGTTGATAATTTGGTTTATGAAGACGATTCATCTTCCCTCTGGATCTATGTAATTTCCTGGTCGTCGACATACAAAGTACGATTTTTGGTTCTTAATAGATCATGATAGATCTTGGGTGTTCAGGGTTTCGGTTGCGAGACCATACACTCCTCAAAACCCTAGTGCAATGCCTTATCCTGACAAGTTTGAAGCGCTACTAGGTCGGGGAGGTCGCTTTGGCCCTTATTCAAATTTGAGGTGAGGTGGGAGGTGGATCAGATGGGTTGGGGAAGGAGGGCATGCCAAAGTTGGGGTCATCGACAGTGAAAGAGTGAGGAGGAGGTGAAGCTGGTGGAGTTCCAATAGTGGGAGAGGAGGAAAGGGGAAGGCTTTGATCAACAGAGGTAGGAGGCGAAGTTTCTGAGGGGTAGGGGGGAAGGGTCGAAGTCACGGGGGGGGGGGGGGGAGGCACAGGGGTGGAGGTGGGAGAGTGGTGACCGTTGGATGGCAATATTGTAAATATAGAGGGATTCAGAGATGACAATTGCAAATTGGAGTAAAGGTTTCAGTCTCATTAGATATGGTGAAAATTTTGAGTAAAACTTAATTTGGTATGACAATGAGCCGAACACATGGGTTGGATAATCCAATAAAAACAAGAGTAAAAAGGTTAAATTTTTGTTATATATAATTAAAATGATCTCAATTAATAATTAAGGCTTTTAACTTAGCTGCCCCGAACCACGGTATCATCATGGTTCGGGGTCAGACCATCGACACCTATTAATTCCGCCCGATTGGGCGGTTCTGGATTGTTGAGATCAACATGCCATTGAGAGAACCCTATGAGACTTCCTTCATAAGGGCTGGGTGATCGAACGGGTGGGAACAGATGTCGTTGGCGACTATTCTAAGCCATTTGATTAATAACCAATCATATAAAACCATACAATCCCATTTTCAGCCCTACTTCAAAAATTAAATTTTTTAAACTTTAGAGTAAATACAAAGAACAATTCTCATTATAAAATATTTTCATTTCAATTTTAAAATGATTTGTTTTATTAATCGGTCGCCTTATCTCAATATAAAATTCATACCTTATTCTCTTTATATCGAATTTATAAAATTCATATTTTTTTAAAAAAAATCTTATTATAGTCGAGTAGTAATCAACACCCATAAATTAAGTTTAATATTTATAAATATTCTAATTATTTTACTCAAACGAAAGTTTCTATATATTAACCATTAATTAAAGTGGGAATTAGCAAGAAGTTATTTTTAAAAGATCACTTAGAACTGTAATCCTGACAACCTTTCCATTTGAGCTCAAATCTCTCTGCATGAAATGTCCCTTATCTTCCTTCGAATTTAGATCTGCTGCACTCATCCACCGCCGACGTCGTTGCCCCTGCCGTTGGACCTAACCAAACCCGTCTCCCCCCTCCCCCGCCACTGTCGGACCTAACCTAATATCTACAGACCACAGGATGAACGTACCCTAGACCTAGAAATCCCAACCTAAACCAACCCCAACTGCTGTTGCTTGTGCCCGTCGCCTCCATCTCTGCTGCTCATGGTCGCCTCCGTCACAGTCGTACCCTAAAAGATCACTTAGAGCTACAGTCCTGACAACCTTTCCATTTGAGCTCAAACCTCTCTGGATGAAAATGCCCATCATCTTTCTTCGAATTTAGGTCTGTTGCACTCATCCACCAGACCACCACCGACGTCGTTGCCCTCGCTGTCGGACCTAATGGAACCCGCCGCCCCCCCTCCCCCGCCACTGTTGGACCTAACCTGAGATCTACATATCATGAGATGAACCCTAGACCTAGAAATCCCAACTTAAACCAATTCCAACTACTGCCGCTCATGCCCGTCGCCTCCGCCTCTGCTGCTCGCGGCCGCCTCCGCCGTTGTGCTGGCTCCACCTCCTTCACCGCTACACGCGGCAGCCTCCACCTTCGCCCTCGTTGCTCGCAGTCGCCCTTCTCCTCAGCTCACAATCGCCTCCGTCTCCATCTCCACCGCTCGCAGTCATCTCCGCCTCCACCAGAATAGGCTATCCAGTTGCAATGACCAATCAAGAGAGTAGAGGGGATGGGGGTGGTCTTTGAAATTAAAAAAAAAAGAAGAAAGGGTTTATCTCAATGTTGGGTTGGTTAGAAGAATATCTCAAAAGAAAGAGAAATGCTATTTAGTACGAAGGTTTTTTTTATTTCGTCGGCTCGATTGATATGGCAACATGCAATTGATGGCTGAAACCTACTAGTGATGGTTAAGTCTTTTACTCCACCAGTTGCACACAGACACATCAATCAAGCTGAGCGGAATCGGAAAAACCTTTGGATGTTGCTCCAAAATAAAAGTTTTACTGTGTGGGATTGGATAGAAGGTCTAACGAGAGAGAGAGAGAGAGAGAGATTGTGTGTCTGTGATATATATATAGACAGAGAGAGAGAGATTGTGTGTCTGTGATAGAGAGAGAGAGAGAGAGAGAGTCAGAGAAGAGAGTCATGGTGATGGAGGTACAGAGGCACGAGCTTTCATGCATGGAAAAGCGGAGAGAAAGTCAGGGTTGTGACAAAACAACAACAACGGTTCTCGTGTCACCAGACAGCCCCCTCCCCCACCACCAGACATCTCTACCCTAGATGTAGGGGGGCTACTAGGCCAGTTGACTGAAAGAGAGTGTGATCCAGTGGTCAAACCAAATTCCTCTTTTTTATTTATAATTAAAAGAAATCATGGGTAATCCAATCCACCTCCAATTACCTCAGATCAAAGAGGTGGTGGAATTAACAATTTGGGTGAGTGCTGAAATCAATCTTATTCCTATCTTATGAGGGAATCAATCTCTTTAAACCACAATTTGATAATCCCACCTCCCATCACTTACTGCACCCAACTACACGAAACCAAACAAGCTGTATGATAGGAGAGCTATAGGATCCTTACCGTATGAAGGAGTGTTAACGGATAGTCCCACATCGATGAGGGAGGCATCCACCACCTGCTATGGACCTCCTCTTACAACCCGGGTTTTGGGGTGCGAGGGCATCTAACACTATAAGCTATCCACAAAAAGAAATCTTACCAAGAAAAGAGAAACTACGAAGGAGGGTGGTGCGGTTTCTCTCTCCTCGACTTTTTGTTTGTGCTACAACGTACACAGTTGAACTCGTGGATCTTGTCGTGACCGTACAAACATCTATGTATCGGGATGCAAATCATGCAACTACTTGCCAATGATGCTATCTTGACATGTTTCCCCCCTACATTGGATTTGTTGGGTATTGTTTGACAACGGCGATGACTTTATGAGAAATGTTATTCAGCTCGAAGGATTTCCTAATTCAGCTTAGTACGATTGACGTGGCAGCGCACAACTGGTGACTGATTTCACTAGCGATATTTAAATCTTTAACACCATCAGTTGTACGCTGCCACATCAATCGATCAGAATCGGGAAAACCTTCGAGCTGAATAATATTTCTTTGATTTTATAGATCTGTAATGATTTGAACAGATAAGATCACTTCATTCAAAAAAAAACTTCAATCTTAATTGATTTAAACGGGTTTGATTGCTTTATTCAAACATATAAGAAATTGAGCTGACTCACTCATTGGATCAAAAATGATGATTTAGTCTTGTTTCAATAATAATGTATCAAGTATTACGATTTTTACTGAATATGTAGCTATCAAAATAATAAAGAGAAATACTATTCAGCCCCAAAACCTGATTGACTTGGCAGTATACAATCGGTGGATGAAACCCACTAGCAATATTTAAATCTTTTACACCACCATTTGTACGCTGCCACATCAATCGATTAGAATCGGAAAAACCTTCGAGCTGAAACCCACTAGCGACATTTAAATCTTTTACACCATCAGTTGCACGCTGCCATACCAATCGGGCTAAGCGGAATCGGAAAAATCTTTGGGCTGAATTTTGAGGCACTTATCGAGCATGCTTTCTTTAAAGCGTGATTTGTTTTCACTCGGATATAGTTTGCTGAGGGGATTATTGCAAACCCGCTTCCAGGACATAACAGTCTTTTTGAAATCTGTGTTCAACAACAACGAAGAACTCCAAAGAACTCTTTTTGACACTAAATTTTTTAAAAATCGAAAGGAAAGAGAGTCAAACCGGGAGCAATAGAATTTTCGATATATTCTGATATTTGAACTTCCTTTATTTAAGGACTTTGAAATTAATAAACACTTTTCATTGGGTGTCTTTATCAGAAAGGTGTGAATAAACCTTTTCATAACAAAATCACCACTTTAGAAAGAATGCACCTACCTGGATTGAGCACCTTTTAAGTCTTTATACACTTGTATGTATAAAATGACAAAAATATCCCTATCTTATAAAAATTGGGTGCACCATACTTTCTACCATAATTCAGTTAAATTAGATTTAATAAGCACCCATGTTGAGATATCCTAAACACCTTAAAACCTGGCTTTGCAAAAACTAATCAGTTCCTCTGAGAGAGAGAGAGAGAGAGAGAGAGAGAGAGAGAGAGTGTAGTAGTAGTAGTAGTAAAGTAAAACTATCCAAAACGTTCCAATCTCCTACAAAAACTGGGCCTAGAGATGCTAAGCCCGTCATGCTCGTCGGTCCGGGCCGGGCATCGGCCTAGTCTGAGCACGAGCCCAATCTGTATATTCATACATTAGAAATTTCGGATAGTGCTGTTAATGGGCTCGGGCCAGCCCGAAGCCTACTGGACCGGGCCGCATAGTTTGGATAGAGTTAGCTTGAGGTTTGGGCCGGGCTGGGCTTGAACATTCTGACCCGATTGTGTTATGGGCCGGGTTGCTAACCCGATCCGAAACCCGAAACATTTTATTTTTATTTTTTATATGCAATGAGTACATAATTTAAAAGTGCACACGTTACAAATATCAATGCCTCGGACTTTAGAAGCATTATTTTGTATATATCCTTTTAATGTATATCGTAATCAATACTATTTTCTACTTTTATTGTGTGATAAAGTAAAAGAAAAAAACTTTATGCATATACCGAATTAGAAGTATGGGTTTAATTTGGGCCGGGTTTGGGCTTGGGTTTTGTAAGAAAGTTTTGGGGGCCAAGCCTGAAAATTTTAATTTGGGCCCGGTATAGGCACACATCATAAGTCTGGGCTAGGCCTGGGCATGGGGTGGCCCGACCCGAACCAGGCCCATTAACAGCCCTAACTTCGGATGGAGGCGGGCCGGGCTTAGGCTAAAACCTTTGCGCTTTTTGATAAAAAATATTTTTCACTGCACCAAAGCCTTATATAGTTTACACAACACTTTAACCATTGCATCAATTTTCTTTGTTATTAATTGTATACAGTCTGCAAATATATACCAAATTTACAGTATTATGATTGAACTTTCGGGCTAGGCATCCTTTCGGGCTTAGTCTGGCCAGGCTGGGGCTCAGTGTGACGGCCCGAGCCTTGCCCATGGTGTATTTGGGCATTCGGGCATGTGGGTTTATTTTTACACCCATAGTCAAGTCAGATTATCGCGACGAAACAAGATCCATAGTCTCTTTTCTCGCCATTACTTGCATTCTTTATTATTATTATTATTTTACAAGACCTACCATAATGGTTGGTACATCACATGTTAGTGCGCCAGCACTAGATAGACCAAGGATTGAAACTCACCATAGGTACAAAAGAAATGCCATGATTTTTAATAACCCAACTGGTAGGAAAGCTCGCCACTAACACGAAAGCGAGACCACCACTATAGAGTGGGAAAAAATGTTCGTAGTACTTATTCAAACCTTGACCAAGGCCACATATTGCATGTCTTACTAACTAAGCTATCAGTTGGAAACTACTTGCTTCATTTATAACATCAAGAGTAATCGACTTTTTCAAAGGTTAAATGTACCACCATTTTATTAAAGAACAAATGATTGATCAGACACAAATTACTCGACTCTACTAGTGCACCCGAAAATCCAGGAGAAGTCGAGAATCAATCACCCGATCCTTCCTCCGACTGTCAAGTCAGTGCTCTCTCAAGTCAATGATCTATTTAAAAGCGACTCCCGTCAGTTATAACTAACTTACAGCTGCAAGGAGATGTCACTGCTGGCGTACCTAAAAGTAATGATTAACATGTAACAAAATGTTGTTCCTTGGCTCTTAAGTATACCTCTCATGATAACCAATCATGTTAGGATCCTCCTTGCTATTATATGTTAAACCATGATAGAACCGCTAAGCGCAGAGCCCTCAGCGGACTCCATCCTCAGGAGCTAATAGAACCACTGAGCTTAGAGGCCTTTGTGAACTCCATCCTCGGACGCTGAGACTTTGAGGATGACATTGGGTGCTGAGGCCTCCAAGGATTTCATTCCCTAACGAGATGAGGAAAACATTGAGCACAAAGGCCTCCAAGGATTTCATTCCCTAACGACTTCGCAATTACTCCTCTATTGACAAGGGAAGAAACTTCTTTCCTGTGCACTATTCCTACCAAGGAGGAGGTGGAATTGGTTATTCAAGATATGGATGCTATGAAAAGCCCGGGTCCGGATGGATTAAATGTGGGTTTTTATAAAAGTTGTTGGAACACTATCGGTGATGAGGTAGTCTCCTCTATTCAGAATTTCTTTCGAGGTTCGCCTATGCCTCATGCTTTCAATAATACTTTAATCACGCTCATTCCGAAGAAAGATGTTACTGAAACCCCGGTTGATTTCAGACCTATAAGCTTGTGTAATGTTTATTATAAGATTATCTCGAAGATTCTAGCCATCAGAATCAAATCATGGCTCAAGAGGTGTATTTCTCCTCAACAAAGCGCCTTTGTCCAAGGACGCAATATTACTGACAATGCAGTTCTGGCCCAAGAGGTTCTTAATACAATGAAGCATACCTCAAGTCATTGGGGCTATATGGCCATTAAACTGGATCTTGCCAAGGCTTATGACAGACTGGAATGGAGCTTTCTTATTTCTATTATGAAGGGCTTGGGTTGTCCAAATCAATTCCTGGATTGGGTTTAGTGTTGCATCTCGTCTCCGGCCTTCTCTGTGATTATTAGTGGAGAGCAAAATGGATTTATTGTCCCTACGCGGGGTATTCGATAGGGATGTCCTCTGTCATCATATTTATTCTTATTTTGCACAGAATTTCTCTCTCGACTTCTTGCTAATATTCAATGCCAGGGCAGACTCCATGGTATCCGCCTTGAGTGTAAAGGAGAAACTATTACCTATCTTCTTTATGTAGATGACTTATTCATCTATGGCCAAGCCAAATTGGAGGAAGTAGATGCAATCTGTGAAGTATTGAGAACCTTTTCGTTATATTCAGGTCAGGCGGTAAACTTTCAAAAATCAAACATGTTATTTAGTAAGAATATTCATTGTAATGTTCGGAACTCTCTTGCAAGACTCATGCAAGTCAAAGAAATAGGTAGATCTGAAAAGTATCTGGGTAGCCCATTGTTTATTAGTAGATCCCGGGCTATCTCATATAGTTTCATCCACGACAGAGTTCAATCGAAACTCAAAGGCTAGAAATCTAAAATGCTATCACATGCGGGGAGAAAAACATTGGTTAAATCATCCTTATCATCTATTCCTCCTTATTTTATGGCAACAACCCTACTGCCCAAATGCCTTACAAAGCTCCTCAATGCTACAGTCCGTGATTTTTGGTGGGGTTACACCGATAATAACCGACATATTTGTTCGAAGGCTTCGAAGATTTTCCTATTACCCAAAGAAGAGGGTGGTCTTGGCATCCGGGATTTTGAGGCCATGAATATGGCGTTCCTCATGAAATTAGCTTGGAGATTTCTAAAAGACAATGATAATTGGTGGGCTACAGTTTTGGAGAAAAAATATCTTCGAGGAACATATTTTTGGAGTCATAAGGCCCAACCGTACCACTTCTCTGTTTGGGTGGATCTTTTAAAGAGCCATGAGGTTCTTAGAGAAGGATGTTGTTGGTTCGTGCGTGACGGATTGAAAACCAAAGCCTTCATTGACTCTTGGTTGCCGACCCTACAAGGTTTCCGCATTATCTTATCGCAAGACGAAACAAATGTCATTGTTGATGGCCAACGAGTCAAGGATCTTAGAGTGGTTGATTTGTTTGATTAGTCCCAAAGACTATGGAAATGGGATCTGCTTCACAACATTGGAGTGAATTTTGAATCTTGTGATGCCATTAACAAAATTTTACCGGAGCCAGTGTGTGAACAAGATTGCTTGGGATGGACTTGGGCTACATCTGGGCAATATACTGTTGGGTCGGGTTATTGGCAAGCGCTAAAGAGAACCTTAAGTTCCTCTGCTCACCAAATTAATACTCATCAAAATCTCTATGATTGGAAAAAGATTTGGAAGATTAAAGATTTTATGCCGCGGGTCCAAATTTTTTTATGGAGATTAATGGCTCTTAGTCTCCCACTTCGAGCAAGGTTAGCATCCTTTTTGCCTCATCTACCTTCTACCTGTATTTTTTGTAACCTCAATGTGGAAGATGAGTGCCATCTATTTTTTAAATGTGTCTTATCCTGAAGAGTTTGGGCTTTGGCTGGGTTCTTTGGCCAGAGGGCAGTATGACTGATCATCTTACCGCCAATATGAATGTTTTATGGAAGTCCTCCTCGTCGACTCGTGATAATTTAAAGATTAGTGCTTATATTCTATGGAGTATTTGGAAAGAACGAAACAGTGTCATATTTGAGGTATTGCACCTAGCTCTAAATATATACTATTCATAGCCAGAAATTTATCAAATGATTCTGTTACTACACCATCGTTGGAAAATAGAACAAGGACAGAGGATAGCACCAAACCGACGTGGAAGCGACCTCCGGAAGGCTCTCTCAAGGTTAATATGGACGCCTCAGTTGGTGGAAAGAATACAGCATGTGGCCTTATCATCAGAGATTTCTTAAGCCATCCAATCTGGTTTGCTGGTAAAATTCTCCCTGCTTGCTCGTCGATGGAAGCGGAGGCTTTAACAATGGTAGAAGGTATTAAGCTATGCTTACAACTCAAAATCAACAACGTAGTGTTGGAAGGAGACAACCTTTCAGTGATTACGCTCTTGTTGGAGGACACCTCTCCTCCCTAGAAGATCCATAACTCAACTATGGAATGCAGGAGACTCTCACAGCTGTTTGCATTTTGCGATTTCCCATGTGACTAGGGAATGTAACCAGGCGGCCCATGTGCTTACCTCTCACGCGTTTCATTGTAATCTTAATTTTTCTCTTTGTCCATCCCCTAGTTGTATCTCATCTTTTTTCGAAGAGGTGCTATGTATTATGTAATGACTCTAATGAAAATCTTAATGAATGCTTCACCACTCCATAGATATCCCCTTCTTTCTATTCGGACCCACTAGCTCTGGGCAACCCGTTGGGATTGGTACCCAGTGTCGGGGTAGAAAGTGGATGATACATATGGAGGGTTGGTTTCTTTTTGCAAAAAAAAAAAAAGCCCTCGAGGGGTGTCATCCTCCGCCGCTAAGGACTCAATGGAATTTACCTCTGCTAACCACAAGCAATGTTGAATTCAGCTCCAGCGATCCCAAAATCACTTAACCACTCTGAAGTTTTTTTTTTCTGTTTTTGTTCAATTCGGTCCCTATAGTTTCCATTGGTAGCACAATGCCCCTGAATTCCGTATAGTGGTAGCTATGGGTGTAAAAAAAGCCTAATCGACCTGAATCCGACCCGGCCAGGTCAACAGCCTGACCCAAAGATACAATGGATCGGGCTCGGGCCGCCACGTTGAGCCCACCCGGTCCGAAAGAAACCCGAAAGTCTGATAAAATTACTATATACTTATTTTATATATATATATATATATATATATATATATATAAAGAGAGAGAGAGAGAGAGAAATGCTATAATGCGGCATGCGGTAAGTACGGCACTGTACCGTAGCCGTCTGATGCACTGCTGCGTGCTTGTGATGCACGCAGCGCGTGCATCAGACGGCTGCGGTGCAGTGCCGCACGCATCGCATGCCGCAACATAGCATGCCCCTATATATATATATATATATATATATATATATATATATATATATATATATATATATATATATATATATATATATATATATATATATATATATATATATATATATATATATATATATATATATATATATATATTTTATAAAAAAATAATGCTGCGGTGGTTGTAGCTTTTCTAACCGAGATAGAGGTCGAGTCTTCAAACCCTGTTTTAAACAAGTAAATTCAGTTAAAATGATTTTTTTATCCAAATCCGGCCCGGCCCAGCCCGAAATTCCTAATATTTGAATAACTGGGCCCGGGCTCATACCCGGCCCAGCCCGACAGTCCTTTCTGGGCTTGATATCTCTAGGCCTGATCCGGCCCGGCCCGAAGAATTTTAGGCCCAACCCTGTCCGACCCGTTTTACACCCCTAGCAATAGGCCTTAGGGTTGGGACTTGGGCGGGTTGAAGGATCTGCCCATGCCCAACCCAACTTTCACAAACCTTAACCCGTTTTGTCCGGGGAACCCGTGGAAGTTTAACCCGTGCTTGCCCATTGTAGTTGCTCCGGTTGCCCAATTCGTAAAATAATGGACGGGTTGGACAGGTTACCCAATTAGAAATGCTTGTACAAAAAACCCAACATATTTTTGAACTGGATAAAAAAAAAACTTTAAATTGTATAACAAAAACATAAAGTCCAACCTATATCCTCACATATTTCAAACGAATTTTTAAACATTCAACATCAAATAGACAGTCATTGATTTCCATAAAAAAAACTATCAAAGCATTCAACCTTAGCGTGTCACTTTCTTGGGTTCCTCAGGTTGGGAAGATCGGTATCCAAACCCGTCCAAATTGAAATCGGGTTGATCTTTTTTTATCCAAATCCATCCAAGTTTTTAATTAGTTTCGTCCATGTTTGTCTATTGTTCGGGTTGGGCAGATCGGGTTCGGATCAGACCCGCCCAAAGTCCCACCCCAAGGAGTAAGGGGTTTTTCCTGTCGGGTTTAACGTGTTGTCACGCGTTGTATGTCGGCACCCGATCCGAAAAATGAGGAAAGAAAAGGAGTCGTGCTGGGTGAGATGCATGCTCAGTGCCACACGATCACGACGTGCAGGATGTTCCCAACGCTCACCAGATGGACGGGGCACCGTCCGATCGAAGGTCTACAAGACCACCATCATGTGACCCTGGGTGTGTTTGGTTGTTGGTAAAACATAGAAAAAGGAAAATGAATCTAATTAACTCACCAAGGAGAGAAACCTGAAAATGATTAATTCTGGGACGAAAATGATTTTTCTGAGAGCCCAAATCAAAGCTGTAAGATTCGACGATGAGTCCGTTTTGAACTTCTAGGAGCTGGAATCCCAAAGCTCAAAAATGAAGCTCCAGGATTTTACAGAGAGCCCAGAATCAGGAGCGTATCCAAACATAACCTAATTTTCCTATAAAACTCCGTATTTGATTGGAGGAAAAATATGATCCCCACAAGAAAATAATTTTTCCATGGAAACCAATTTTTCTTCGAAAGAATATAAAGATTTTCCTACCAAAAGTATAAAGAAAACATTAAAAAAATAATTTTTTATTTTTTTTCTAGACAATCAAATAATAGTTCAAAAAAATCACTTTTTTTTTTCTTTCCTTTCTAATGAATTCTTTTCTCGCAAACTTTCCCAACACGCCAAGATGAACTGCTAGGAGGGATTGCTTTACCGCTGGCTATATGAGATGCGATTGAATCATTTGCCGGTCATGCAATCCCAATGCCTGACTGGATTCAACGATCGATAACCAGGACCGATCAGTGGTATTGCGCCATATACGCCAGATAGGATAAAGAGGTAATTTGAACCCCCAATGAAAATAGCCTATTCAGTCTCTTCAAATTACCTCCTTACCCTTATCTGGCGTATGTGGCGCAATGCCACTTAATACCCCTATTTGGCGAATGTGGCGCAATGCCATTGGAGAGACTGGTTTGGTGCATTCGAAGGGGACGTGAGGAATGAGTTGAAGTTCTAGAGGGAGATTTATGGACTAGGATAAAGAGGCTAATTTCATATGAACCCTTGGCATCGTCATATTTATATATCGACCCCCAAAAAGTAGGTTACTTTTACAAATCAACCTCTAAGTTTAACTTTTGGGGGGGGGGGGGGGGGGGGGGGATACTCCAGATATATTCTAGTTTATCTTCATCCATCGTTAGCAAATAGACTTTAGCCACAATTTATCTTTAACCAAAGGTCTCAAATGACTATTTTACCATCAATATCAGAGTTAATCCAAACTCATCTGCTCTCCATTTGCCCAAATTTGGGGGTTTTTTTTTTTTATTCTTTGATCCCAAACAAGAATAAAATCGTCCCAGTTAAACCATCGTATTAAAGTACCAGTCAAACAATGTAAATATCAGGAATATACTTCCCACATAGACACCAATTAACATGAGGGGTTGATTTGCACAAACAACCTACCTTTTATGGGTCCATATATAAACATTGAGTTTTTAGGGGATTAATATGCAATTAGACAAGTTTTCAGGGGGCTATATGCCAAAATCCCTTCTTTTTTGGTACCAAATATGACGTATTATTCACCTCTTGCAAACATACTGGACATCTCAAGAGTTAGAGTATCTCCAGTGAACGACACATCCGATAGGCCCCACCTGAATATGGATAATATCACCCAATTTCAAGCTCCGGATGACCCATACATGTGGTCCCCATAGTTTTTATGCAAACTCATGTGCATCTTTGCAGATGGTTTCCCACGACCCAAACGATACACATGGCGATGTAAAAAATAGTGATGGTGATCCGACGGACCAGACCTACTTGCCTATCACTTTCGACCTAAAATTTTAATCAAGAGGCTATAAATCATCCAAGATTTTATAAAAGTCTGAGGGTGTGTTTATAAAAATATCATGAGTCATCCATTGGGAGTTCTTTTTTCATCTTATGCATAAGCTGAGTTGACAGTCCTTTGGCTATGCAAAGTACAGATGCATATGGGTCATCCGTTGGATATGTTGTTAATAACCACCTCGAAACTTACATAAAGGTTTCAGAATTTATTAAAAATTGATAGATGTGCTATCCATGGTAAGTTGATCAACCTCATCAAGAATCATCAAATTCTAAAACCTCAAAGAATATCAATAGGACATCAAATGTTAGAAGATTTATTGACCGTCCATTTTGGCCTTTAATTTGAATAGCACATATGTTGCTTCTAGAGGTTTTAGAATTTGATGGTTTTTGGTGAGAATGATCAAGTTGCCATAGATAGCACACCCAACAAGTTTCAGCAAATGGTTTATCACGAATGGACATTTCTCACCCGATCGGATCCCTATATATATACACACATCTGAGTCGACTAGATCAGATCGAGCCCAGCAAAGGCTTTTGACTAACGACAGGGAGATTCAGAACTTCTTCATACCAACCTAGAGGAGACAGAAACTTTCTCCCGCCCTTTGCTCCGATGATCAGATTGATCATAACGATGGCTTTCGACAATCGATCAGCGATTCATAACTTCATACGAAACCTAGACGACAAGGAAATTCCTTCCCGCCATTTGCTCTGATGATCAGATTAATGTTAGGCTTGAAAGAAGCAAACACAGGTCATTAAATTAATGTTGGATTCCTGTACACATTTTTGACACTTAGATAATGCTCAAGTATTCGTTGTGCGAAACCATTACAGTTTACGGTACAGGCGATTCAATTACAGCCCTACCTTAAATACAGAGATACCAACAACTGAGAGACGAGAATAAATTCACTTACAATCACCGCAGGTGAATGGACGCCGAAAAAGGGGACTATGTCCACTTGCAGCCATTGCTCGACCGCAGATCCCACCACCGCACCAACAACGAGGCCCCCGATTGTTATTAAGGAAGCTTTTCCTGTGAAGCAAGAGCAAGCAATTCATTTGTCTTTTAAGTCAAGCAGACCTAGAAAAAGTAATCCAAGGGTGGATGCATATAAAGTCATGTATTATAAAGATGGAACTGGGAGTTACAAAATTCTTGCTAAAACAAGAGAAACTAACCACCAGGTCTCACAATAATAGGACCAATGTTCGAAATTCCGATTTCAACGAATGTTTTGACACTGCAGGCTATGCAAAGATTGCATGGAAATATTTTGACAAGGCGGAAATATTGCGGTTATTCTGAAATAATGGAAATATTGGTCAGATGATGGAATTTCCTAACGAATCTCTGGACAACCATAAATTTAAGCTTGCTCACACAAACATGTCCCAATCCGACGCAACAAACACATCTGCTTCCACCAAGGTCACCCTGATGTTCGCATCATGTTGGAAGAAAGCAACATGACGCAACCAAGCATACAGAGCTAGTAGCCATAGAAATACAAATAAAAAAACGTTCTAAGTGGGCCCATTAACAAGAGTCAGGAGTTTGATCCAAACATCGGGGAGATTCCATCACAATAATCTTTTTCAGCCTTTTGAGCTCCTGGTGGTGGAAAGAGTCGAAGAAGAAGCACACGCTCTAGCTACCCCCCAAAAAGGAAAGCTCTATATGTAATACGCACTTTGAACACTCAAAATGACAATTTTCTATACCAAATCTCCTCCAATAGATGTTAAACCTCAATTGAGGTCGATGAAGTTGATACACACCCTGACCGCTTTGTTCTTCTTTGGGACCGCGACGATGATCGAGATCTACTCTAGGAAATGGGCTTCTCGGATGAAGTTCATTTTCTCGAGCTTCTCTAAGGAGCCCAACCAAGATTGGAGTTGTATCAATTTTTTGAAGCATCAAACTAGAAATTGTTTTCCATCTCCTTAAGGACAACCATTTAACACTATTCCACCCCAAACTTCATCTTTGATGATTAGCTTATGGTTATAAGGATCTGAAATTGGAGACTCCCGCCCATGTGACAAATCATCTTCACTTCCCTTGGGAAAGCAGCAACGTCAACACCCACCCACAAAGCTGATTGTTTACCCCTTCGTCAGAGGGTGGTGGCTCACCCACCACCTCTCTGCCTAGTCTTTTATCGATCGATACGAGAGGCACATCTTTGATGACACAATCTTCTGGTTGTCAATGTTTTCGCACCATGCAGCACCCTCCTCTCCTCGCCCATTCTCTTTCTAAATTCAAGATGAAGCCCGTTCTTCTATTAGTTGGTACATGTTACTGAATGGAAGTACCCTATTGCAAGAGTTATAGAGACTAACAAAATGGTACCGAAAGACCAAAATCACATCTATAAAATGCATTCTCTAGATTGGTCAACACAAATTGCAGATTATTTTTCTTCTTTCATCTTCATCAACTGCGTACTAAAGAAACTTCCAAAAAAGGTTAACCTTCTAAGAAGAAATCGAAGTTGGTTCATATAGGTAGTTATAATATGTTCAGTCAACTTCTCCCAACCACACAGTGTGGCTCATAATATTTAGTCTACAATACTTTTTTCAGCTTACTACCTCACTAGTGATTAACATGTGTGAAGCACGAACGGCGCACGCATTGCGTGCATACCGAATCACAAGAGATGATCCCGCTGCAGAAGACGGTTGTGATGCCCTTCGAGTCGCACACATGGCGCATATACGAAACCACAAGAGCTGATCCTGCTACGGAGGACAGTTACAATGTCACTAGAGATGCACATGTGGCTTGCATATCGAACCGCAAGAGATAGATCCCATTGCAAAGGAGTCGTGCACCATCCATCATGCTTTTTTTTTTCTATTTCAAGCAGGGCCACATGCTATGATCTGTAGACACCGGCACAGGTGTCGAGTGTCGACACGGACACGGGAGTCGGACACGTCAACATCATAAAAGATGGATACTGAGACACATGGGTATATATATATATATATATATATATATATATATATATATATATATATATATATATATATATATATATATATATATATATATATATATATATATATATATATTATGAAATTGATATAAATTAAAAATTATTATCCCTACACAGTCTACCATTTCCCTCTGTTCACCCAATTGGAGAAGGGAGAGACTCACAACATTCGGTTTAATAACATGGAGCGATAGTATCATGCCGTGTCGACACGGGTGGACACGGGAATCCATGTCGACACGGGTTGACACGGCTCCGAGGGCTCAATTAGAGGTGTCCCCCATATCATAGGACACATGGCACAATTCTGAGGTTGAGGCTTCCATTTTGGCATATAGATTCTTCTTACAAAAGGGCAGAATAGCATCTCTTTAGCAATAATAATTTATTGATATCCCAATTATCTTGTTCAAATACTTGAAAAGAAATCCAATATCTTATAAAATTTTCTATACCTCACACAAATTTCTATAGCAAATTTCAAGTAGACCCAACGTGCCCCTAGTTCCATCCTTGTCACACCTCGCACGAATATGTATGAATTTGTGATTGATTAACATATATCCTGCTAAATGTGATCACCAAGTACGAGTCTTAGTTCAAACTATTATATTTATCATTTTTTAAATATAAGATCCTTGAACAAGGTTTTGAATTCCCGCTTCATGTGCACATAATTGGATCTTTATCTCAAGTTCTTTTCTCCCATTATATAAAGTCGATATTGAACATCCGTCTCCCCTCGCCTTACGTAGAAGTCCTAGTATCCACATCACCATAGTTTACGTACCTATTACTTCACTAAAGATTTGCAGCCTTCACAATGTTTTTAAATCTTCCCAGTCTTTATACCTCATTTACCCTTGACACTTATGAAAAGGTGGACCTGTGTTCTGAATTTCATATTTGCAGAACCACATTCTTTCATAAATACATTATTATGTCTTAAACATACCAAAATAATGAACCAGTTGTCATTTTTCAATAGAATGCCATCTGAATCCACATCATATTCCTCGAAATTTTTCAAATCTAAATTCCAAACATCATACTCCCATCATTTTGCCCATGGTGTACACATTCATAAACAGTAACCTCTTGCATGGAAATTTTTTCTCTTATCAGTAACTTTACTGCCTCCATACATCACAATCTCTTATATCCTTAGAAAAGGTTATATACTAACGATACCTTTTTTGACATACAATGTTTTGCTCAAGCGATATACATCTGACCCCTCAGATTTTTGCATGCCAATTGAAAATTTAAATAATTTAACTCTATGTAATCTTTGTGTAATTAGTTGCCAGGAATGAGAAATGTCTAGGAAATAACTTGGCTTAATCAGCACTAATTAACTTATGAATTTAGAACATTAAATCAGCATGTGACTAATTTAGTTCATGACAGACCAATTAATCATATTTGAGCTTTTTCCTAATCATGTCACCACTTACGTAGGAACTCAAACAGTCCACCCTCCTGGTGGATGACGTGTCATACTGCTAGTCCAGCCAAAGCTTGACAATTTGTATTTATCTCAATGTAAATATACCAGATGCTTCTCAAGGTGCCATTAGTTGAACAACCCTATGGAAAAATTTAACTGATTTAAAAGGGAAAAGTAAGTGCTACTTACCAAGGCCAATGTTCTTTTTGGTCAAAAAGTACAATGAAGCACCAAAGCCAGTAGCCAGTATTATTCCAGGAACATCAGCTCCGGAATAAGCCCCTCCTGATGTGGAGGAACCACTGACAAATGTGAAAACCATCAAAGCTCCATAAACACCAGCCTGTATACCAAAATTGCTAGAAGATGGAGCTTCAACTGAAACAGGTGAATTCTTGACTGTTGTCTGTAGCCACTGCGGCAATGCACCTGTTCCTGAACTTCTTAGAGGTTTAACATCAGCATACCGGATGCTACTATTCACCACTTTACCGGCCCTGCGTTGAGTCAAGCTCTCCATAAGCAACATGTCATATGCAGCCTCTACCTGAAACAGAAGAATCAACAAGGTCACAGCTGATTACCTGTTAACAATGGGGACAGGGAATCCACCAACTTTTTTACAATGACATTTACAAAGGCAGTAGTTAAAAATCAAACATGTCACAATTCCAAATTTTGCCAGAGGCAAGAATGTGTGGAGACAATGCATAGCAGAAGCTTAATTAAGAGGAAATGTATATTATACAGATAAATTGGAAAGATGAACAACAATGTCATCCATAACTATACAAAGATAGATGGAAAGATCAAAAGTATAAACTATAAACACATTCATTATTTCCTTTCCCTGTCTCCTACAATGCTCCACGACAGGAGGTTGTTCCGTAAGTATAGCACACTATTTACCAATCAAACGCAAGTGACACAATGTCACTACCGTCAAGAAGTTTAAAGGGGTAATGTGCCTTAGGTCCTTGAGAAAGATCGGTTTAGTGTAGGGACACCGAAACAGATTCATTTTGTTGTGGTCCCTATAATACAGATTTAATTATTTGTAGTCACTTACAAAGGCACGTGGGGTACATGCATCACGATCTGAGTTTGTTACGTCTAACAAACTTCTGAAAATGACCAAATTACCCTTCTTTCTTTATCCTTCTTCATATGCAGAATTTCATTCATCGTTCAAAAAAAATTGCAACAGTGATTTTACTATAGCAAATTTTAACAATTTTTTTAAAAAAAAAAAATCTTTTTTTTTGCTACAATGATTTCGCTATAGCAAATGTTACTCTTTAATACCGAAATGTTACTCTTTAATAACGAGTAACATTTCGGTATTAAAAAGTAACATTTGCTATAGTGATTTCACCGTAGTTGCTGTTTTTGTTTCAAATGAGATTTATCAAACAAAATACTACAGTGATTTCACTGCAGCAATGTTACTCTTTATAACAGAAATGTTACTCTCTGGGATACACCGATACTTCAAAACAGGTGCCGTACCCGTATCGGATACTTCCCGATACTCCGATACGGCCCGATACGGCGGGATACGTATCCGATACGGCTACGAAGTATCGGAATTAAAAAAAACAAAAAAAAAATATCCGATACGGCGGGGATACGGGCCCGATACGTCGGGGATACGGCCCGATACGCCGGGGATACGGCTCGATACGTCGGGGATACGGCCCGATATACCGGGGATACGGCTCGATACGTCGGGGATACGGCCCGATACGTCGGGGATACGTATTGGGTCTAAATATATAATATTATACATATATATTAGAGGGCTAGGTTCCTATGACATGTTATAGGGAGTACCCTATGACATATGGTGAATTAGTAATGCTAGAATGTTTGGAATGTGCTGAATTTTTTTGAGGGTGATCACCTTACCTTAGATAGAATGTCTACAAAAAATCAAAGCATTCTAAAACTTGTTGAGGCATCAAATACTAGAAGCTTCATCGGCCATCAATTTTAACCGTTAAATTGAAAATCATATTTGATGCCTCTAGAAGTTTTAGAATGAGCCGATTTTTTGCGGGGGTCCTATCTAAGATAGGGTGATCATCCTCATAAAAATTCAGAACATTCTAAATATTCTAGGGTTACTAACTCACCATATGTCATAGGGTACTCCCTATGACATGTCATAGGAACTCATTTCCCTTTATATTATATAGGATAAATTACACATAGACCCCCTGTATTATGAGCGATGATCACTTACACCCCCTATAGTTTGAAAACCCAAAACATAACCAGGAGGGGGTGCAAATGGTGTGTTTTTCGAAATAAAGGGGGGGATTTGTTGGGTTTTAAACATGAGGGGGTGTAAGTGATAATGAGTCAAACCCATCTGGTGAATCGCACTAATTGGATGCCACGTCAACTGGTATAACGGACGGATGTGATTTTTTTTCGGTTATAACTTAACCTCAGATCGCTCAGACTGAGATCCCGTGGCCGACCTTGTTGGAAAGCGAGAGAGGGGGAGCGACCAGGCGGCGACCACACCAACCAGGTGACGACGACGAGGCGGCGACCACACCGACCAGGCGACGACGACGAGGCGGCAACCACACCGACCAGGCGACGATGACCAGTGCTCATGTTTTTTTTTTTTCTTCTCTTCTCCTTTTCTTCTTTTTTGCTGGACTGACTGAGTTTCGCTCGGATTGTTAGGGTTTCGGCCGCCGAACCTTGCCGATTTCGGCCGAAATCCACCTTTCCGGTCTTCTGCTGGACAGATTGAAGGGCAAAGTTGCTTTTCTGGGTTTTAAATCCAAAGCCTCGAGTGAGTTTTGCTCGGATTATTAGGGTTTCGGCCGCCGAAACCTTGCCGGTTTTGACCGAAACCCTAACAATTAGGCTAAAACCCACATTGTCGGTCTTCTGCTGGATGGATTGAAGGCACAGTTACTTTTTTTGTTTGTTTTTTCAAATCACATGATTGAAGGAATGATCGAAGGGTTTTTTTAAAAATCCAAAGCCTTGTGTGCGATTCGCTCAGATTGTTAGGGTTTTAACCGCCGAAACCTTAACGGTTTCAACCGAAACCCTAACAATCTGACTGAAATCCACATTGTTGTTCTTCTGCTGGACGGATTGAAGGTACAATTGTTTTCAAACTATTTACTATTCATATTCTAGCACAAAAATGATTATATTTAATTATTAATATTATATATATATGTATATATATATATATATTAAATTACAAACGTATCCCCGCCGTACCGCGTATCCTAGTTTTTTAAAAATCCACGTATTCCCGTATCCGTATCCCCGTATCCGTATCCCCGTATCCGTATCGGTGCTTCCTAGGTTACTCTTTATAAAGAATAACATTTTCGTATAAAGTGTAACTTTTGCTATAGAAAAATCACTGTAGTAAAAAATATGAAAATTTTATAAAGCTTTTCAAAAAAAATTTGCCACAGTGATTTCAATGTAACAAATATTAAAATTCTTAAAATAAATAGTAACGTTTGCTCCAGTGGATCTGTATGTTTGTATTTCAGTTGATGGCAGGGTTTGTAATTTGAGCAAAATCTAATGGGTATAGATGGACTTTTAAAATAGTGAAACGGTTAAATATTGTTGAAGGCGTTCCGTTTTTTGCAGAGGGGCCCCAGCTTAAACAATGTGTTGGGCGTCTTTAGTGCTAAAATGATTCACATGTGAGGGACCGACCGCTAAGTCCCCCAAGTTTAAAAGTAGTCGGTTGTACGAAATTGATCACTTCATTTTCTTAATATGAAACACTCAATGCATAAAGTTGGTTATAATGGTAACGACCAAATGTCTCCTGAAATGACATAATATTCAAGCCTTAAATTGTGCAAAGTTGAACTCAACTCTTTTTCTTCTTCTTTTTTCTTAACAGTAAAGTAAATATTCATTGACATTCTCATTAAAACCTTCTCTGGTAAAAATGCAAGACCTTGAATCAAATAAAGGGCAATGTTCTCATAGTGAACCATCATAGATTATAAACTATGCATAATCCATTATGTTATACAATGGTATTGTGGTGAGCACACCATCCTTGTATCATGTATATTATTGGGACTATTTTCTTCACTCGTAAAGCATATGCATTTGTGTTTCTTTTGATATTTGTTCCAGGTAAATACTAAAATGTATGCCCTGAACGCATAGAAAAATGAAGAAATTTTATTTATGCATCTTAGGCTTACTTAGCTCATTTGTTATGCATTATCATAAACATAAGGTGTTTGTCACATTGGGTTACTGGTTAAAAACGAACCCATTGTTGCACCTTAGGACAAAGTGCTTCACTCCGAGTTATCGATGGGGAGGATCTGTTAGTGCTGCACTTGAAATCTATTTACAACTAGGATTAGGTTGAGCGCTCTACTTGTATGGTTACAATAGTGGCCACTGTCTAGGAAACAATGATACACGCCTTCCCCTACCAGTAAGGGTATTGCACTGACACATCGGTATCTTCAAATTGAACAGGTCAGTTAAAGAACCTATCTCAAGAAACAGTGCTAACCATAAGGATATATAAATTCCAATAGATTTATATTGATCCTTAAACATGAAAACAAAACAATCATTAAAATACTGGTTAGGACCAATTTGGCACACTCCACAGCACTATGTTGTTAACTCAGGGAGAAAATGTCGGATATGTGTATCACTTCATGAGGATAATGTGTGTGTGTGTGTGTGTGTGAATGTCTGTATTTATTTATAACCCCAAAAACTCACACTTGACCATGGCATACATCGAGAGTTTATCCGAGTAGGAAAGATTTCAAAGTATTGCGTAGTATGAAACTTCATGAAGAAATCAGCGAAATGATGAGTAGATGAGATACACAGCTAAGATTGTCCCAGTAAGAAAACGATGGTTGTGTAAAGTGGTTGTTGACCTCTATATGCGTTTTACTCTCATGGAACACGAGATTGCATACAATTTGAATGGCACACCAATTATCACAATTCATCGGAGTAAAGGCGGCAAGATGAAGCCCCATGTCAATTTTTTTTTGTCAAAGTCAAACCACCTTAGCAATCATATCAGTAATGGCATTATCTCAGACTCGGCACTCGAACAATACATGCTGTCCTGATTCTTGGCCTTCCAAACAAAAATATTGGAATCTCCCAAGAAGATACAGCCTAATCAATATCAATTGAATAGAACATGCTGAGGAAGAGACTAAAGCAAGGTCAGTAATGCCATGAAGACAACAGAGTATAAGAACAGGAAAATAATGAGTGGGCCACATAGTAGAACTGTCAAAAACTGACTGATGATATGAATACATAAGCAACACAAGGCCATGAAAGAGTAAGACACCACATTGCCACAAGTTGACAAAAGTATGTCCGATCAGAAAGTGGCACACCATAATTCGGCCAAAGCTTCTGATGAAGCTTGATGGGGGGTAGGGACAGTTGTGGTGTCAAATCAATTGAGCGCGAAATATGATATCAGCATTATACTTTGCTTGGAAAGAAGATATCCATATGAACCACAAGCAACCTCAACCCTAAAGAAGTAACGAAAAGGACAAGATCATTCATTCCAACCGTTGTTGAATATTGTTTAACTGACTTAATATGATTGTTAGTATCTTACGATACGTACGATACAATACATATCAAGAGGAAAGTTGTACGTATCGTGCGTACATATCGTTTTCATAGTATCATACAATATATGATACGCACCATACAAATTATACAATACACGATATGCATCGTACAGTACAATGAATGCTGGTGGGAGGTTGGGGGGTTATGTCTCTTATGTTCTGAAATGAGTGCATAAGCCCTTTCGTAAATGTTTCTCTCTTAAGTTCCGAAAGGACCATCTAAGTCCCCTTCAGTTAAAAAGACATTTTAACCTTTTCTAACCTAGAGTGAAGAGAGATTGGGGTCTTTGAGAGATTTTGGGGGGGGATTCACAAATCTTCTTCTTTCTCTAGAGTTGTCAAAATCCAATGTCGTTTGTTTCTAATGTTTTCTATAACTTGGAGGAGCAAATATATGTTATTCAAACTTTAAATAGCTTTTCGAGAAAATGACATTGGAAACCCACAAAGAGCTATTGAAGAAGGTAGGAAAGAAGAAAGCTTATGATGTAACAAGTATATAGCTACATCATAGATCATACTTGGCTTCCGAAATCTTGTTACCCACTTACCCCTTTCGGAATCTTGGTACCTCCCTTCAGTATCCTCTTCCGGAATCTTGGTAACTTCTCCCTCTTCTGTCACCAGTTACTCATGACGCTCTTGTTCCTCCTTTCGCATTTGAGCTCCCGCGCCCACCAGTCACTTCCACTTACATGCACGCCAACATGTCCCCATAGCTTTGTCTGCTTCACCAAACTCCCTTGCCTCACCACCCTCGCTACCAGTCTCGTCCGGCCTTGAAGATGGGTCATCTGTTCCTACTTTTTCACGGCGCTATCCTAAGCGTGAGCAGCATCCGCTGGATCGCTACGGTTTCTCTTACATTGCCTCTTACTCTTCACGTTTTCAGGACTTTCTTGCAGCTATCCACTAGCTTCAAGAGTTGTAGACTTACCGCGAAGCAATCTAGATACCCCATTGGTAGTAGGGTATGACTGAGGAGTTGCATACTCATCAGAAGACTGGTACTCATTCCTGATTCCTCTTCCTCCAGGGAAAGACCCTATCAGTCGTTGCTGGGTCACCGGATCAAGTCTCGCTCAGATGGATATGTTGGAGGTACACGACATGTCTAGTTGCTCGTGGTTTCACCCAGAAGTATGGCGTTGACTATAAGGAGACTTTCGCCCCTGTTGTGAAGATGACTTTTGTCCGGGCTCTTCCAGCAGTTACCTCAGTTCGTCGTAGGATGCTCTTCCAGATGGATATGACAAATGTTTTTTTCACAGAGACCTCTTTGAAAAGGTTTACATGCAGCTCGTTTTTGGTCTTCTGACTCATCCCAGCATTTATGTTGTCTTCGTCAGACTATTTATGAGCTCAAGCAAGCTCCACGGACTTAATTTGAGTGCTACAGGTCCTCGGTGCTTGCAACTGAGTTTATAGAGTATGAATGATTCTGCTGTGTTTACTCATACCTCTGCTCACGGTTTTGCAATCTTACTTCTATACTGCTACCATTGATTCTCTGAAGTGGCACCTACAGCAGCAGTTCAAGATGAAATACCTTAGCGCACTTTGCTATTTCTTTGGGCTTGAGGTTGCTTTGGCTCCACGAGGATACTTAGTCTTTCAGTAGAAGTTTGCTTATGTACAAAACTGGCCTAGTTCTGGCCATTTACGTATATGCCTACTTACCCACCAAGTTTCGTCACAATTCAAAAAACTGAACCTACATAAAAGACCAAAATACCCCTCCGCTATCCCAAATTTCTGCACCTTCCCAAGCCCTAATTTTCACTTAGAGCAAGAATTCATGCTTTTGTACTACCCCCTAGTCCGTCCTGCATCACGATGCCTATGCGACCAGGCCTACCTACATGAAGTAAGGCTTATTCGGCACCCTAGTGAGGCTTATATAATACATATATTTCTATGTATAAGACAATATTTAGATTTGACAAAAATATATAATCCTAGTAGAAACTTAATGAATTCCATTTGTTACCTTTAAAACATGATGAAACAACAAATATAAAGCAGAAGACCATATAAACTACAAAACTTATAGATTTACACTTAATTTAATTAGGAGAAAGAACAACCAACATTGTTATTAAGACGAATGATGGGATAATGAAAAAATAAAGAAAAACAGTTGTCGGAGGTAGTAGGGAGAAAGATCAGACAGAGATTTATATCTAATCTGTCATTATGAGAGACAAAGATAGAGATTAACGAGATCAAAGGCCTCCATGGCTCTGGTGTTTTGAGAAAAACATAGCAAAATGAAAGGAAAAAACTCTGAAAATATGTCATAATGAGAAACTAAGATAGAAATTAAGCGAAATAGGTAGACATAAAGGGAGAGAAACTAAAAAGGAGGAAGTAAAGAAAAGAATCAAACAGAAAGGCAGGAAGGAGAAAGTATTGCAAAAAATGTAATATAAAAAATGAACATCTGGTCACCAGGGTCATCGGTGGCTACTCTTGCCTTCCCCTCCTGTGTTTTCTCTATGAGAAAACATACGCAAAAGGCTCAGGATCACGGGAAACAATGGTAGGGGGGTTTAAGCATGCCTTCCTAGGACACCACTTAAGCGTTTTTGGGCAAAAAGCCTAGTCGTTGCCTAGAGAACGCCCTAACAACCATGGTATGGTCACTGGTTAGTATTAAGATATATAATGTTGATTCATCTTATGAACGAGATTATACACAAGTACCCGTATATATAACATTGCCATTTTATGTTAATAATTTAATTCGCTTTTATGGCAATTATGGACATGTATATAGGGGGGAGAGAAACAGAGAAGGGAGTAGATAGTAACACCCTAAAAAAGTACTCGAAACCTAAACTCAAACCCCGGGGAAATGTACGAGAGGAAAATAAAAAGAGAAACCTCAACGTCTTTAAAAACTAATAACAATTATATATATATATATATATATATATATATATATATATAGAGAGAGAGAGAGAGGGAGAGGGAGAGAGAGAGAGAGAGAGAGAGAGAAAGGGTTTACTGGACCAGTGGACCAGCAAATACGCTAGTCCACTGGCATATTTGCTGACCCTACAAGTTTCGGAATTTGCTGAAACTTAGTGGGTGTGTTGTCTAGGGTGAGGTGATCCTCCTCACCAAAAATCAGGAAATTCTAAAACTACTAGGGTCATCAAATATTGTAACCATTAATTTTGTTTTGTACATTTGATGACCCTAAAAGTTTTAGAAATTGCTGATTTTTGGTGAGGATGATCATCTCACCCTAGACAACACACCCACCAAGTTTCAACAAATTCGAAAACTTGTAGGATCATCAAATAGGCCAGTGGACCAACAAATTTGTTGGTCCTCTGGTCCAGGAAACCCTTCCCTATATATATATATATATATATATATATATATATATATATATAGAGAGAGAGAGAGAGAGAGAGAGAGAGGAATGTTATAGTGAGCTATGAGCTATGGAAGGAGAAAATGAGCTACGATCATTTTGACCACCCTAGAAGTTTTGGAATTTCGTAAAAATTGGTGGGTGTGTTGTCTAGGGTAACATGATCATCCTCACCAATTTTCAAGGAATTCCAAAACTTCTAGGGTCATCAAATGGTAGAAAAAAAATTAACGGTTACTATGGACGGTGGATAAAGCTTCTACCATTTGATGACTTTAGAAGTTTTAGAATTCCTTAAAAATTGGTGAGGATGATCATGTTACCCTAGACAACACACCACCAATTTTCACGAAATTTCAAAACTTCTAGGGTGGTCAAAATGATCGTAGCTCATTTTCTCTTTCCGTAGCTCATAGCTCACTATAACATTCCTCTCTCTCTCCCTCTGTATATATATATATATATATATATATATATATATATATATATATATATATATATATATATATATATATATATATATATATATATATATATATATATATATATATATATATAGAGAGAGAGAGAGAGAGAGAGAGAGGAATGTTACAGTGAGCTGTGAGCTGCTGGTTTAGAAAGTGAGCTGCGGGTATTTTGACCCCCCTAGGAGTTTTGGAATTTGATGAAATTTGGTGAGGGTTTTGTATAGGGTAAAATGATCATCCTCACCAATTTTCATCAAATTCTAAAACTTCTAAGGGGGTCAAATGGTCATAGCAAAATCTGTCGTCCGTAGTCACCGTTAAAATCTGCAGATTTTGCTTCGACCATTTGACCCCCCTAGAAGTTTTGGAATTTGATGAAAATTGGTGAGGATGATCATCTTACCCTAGACAACACCCTCACCAAATTTCATCAAATTCCAAAACTTCTAGGGTGGTCAAAATACCCGCAGCTCATTTTCTCCTACCGCAGCTCACAGCTCAACGTAACAGCCCTATATCTATATATATATATATATATATATATATATATATATATATATATATATATATATATATATATATATGAGATTATATATATATATATGGGACGGGGAGCCTGGACCTCAGGTGCAGCGTTGATACTGCACCGGTCTCCGCATGGCTGCCACGTGTCCCTGCGTGTTTCGTTGCCTGTGCACTACCCCGCATGAAAGTGGGCTGCACCACCCCTGCCGTCCGATCGACGTGAATCGAACAGCACAAATCCTTTCCGCCCCGGCTTAAATGTGTAACCGTTCGATCATTCGATCGAACGGATGAGATCGATGGGAAACAATCAAATAGGACAAAACATCATGATTACTGCATCGGTTCTGCATGGATGCCACGTGTCCCCCGCGTGTTTCGTTACGCTGTGCTGTGAACCCCGACAGTCCGATCGGCATGAATCGAATGGCACAAATCATTTCCGCCCCGGCTCAAATGTGTAGCCGTTCGATCGGATGATCGAACGGATGAGATCCGTGGGAAACAATCGAATAGGACAAAAAATATCCAATCACAGTAATCATGATTTTTTGTCCTATTCGATTGTTTCCCACGGATCTTATCCGTTCGATCGTTCGATCATCCGATCGAACGGCTACACATTTGAGCCGGGGCGGAAAGGATTTGTGCCATTCGATTCACGTCGATCGAACGGCCGGGGTGGTGCAGCCCACTTTCATGCGGGGCAGCGCACAGACAACGAAACACACGGGGACACGTGGCAGCCATGCGGAGACCGGTGCAGCATCAACGCTGCACTTGAGGTCCAGGCTCCCCGTCCCCATATATATATATATATATATATATATATATATATATATATATATATATATATATATATATATATATATATATATATATATATATATATATATATATATAGGTTTTTCGTCTTCATGTGTGATACAAGATTGCCAATAATTGTAGGCCGACAAACTTCTCATTTCCTCCTTTGCAATAGCTTCTTCTTCTCTAGATGGGTTTCTCTCCCGGCCCCACTCTCTCACCAAGCTATTCCAAGTCAAAGTCAAGGCTAGGCCAAAACCGCTCCATGCCCCAGTCTTTCACTAGGCTTTTCCAAGTCAAAGTCAAGGCTAGGATGAGACCTTCTTAAAAATGCATTGATTCTTATGAGGAGTCCTCTTAAAAGCGGTTCGAGTGTCCAAAGTCGTATCCAAGTCATGCCCCTATCATATTCAAATAATACAATAGTCTTGAACGCGTACTCCCTTGCAGAAGTCTTAGTGCTTCATTGGATGTAATGCTACAAAAAGGATCCAATTGGGTAGAGAAGGATACAAGACCTAATGGTTAATATTACATAACTTATAAGGGGTTTAAAGTCCAAGATTGGATGACCAAGTATTCCAATGACCAAGGATTGACTTAAACCGAAGAGAATTGGGTTGATTTGTTGAAAGGAGGCATATTTGGCACCCCTTTGCATTTTTTTCCTACTCATTTGCTTAGCCCCACTAACTCAGCTGATAACCATTCCCTTCGCTTCATGTGTGGTTTCCTTTCTTTCCATTCCTCTCAAACATACACCCCCTCTCCTCTCTTCATGTCTCATATAGTAGTATGCTTTTGAGCTTTGAGGCCCATTTCTTCTTCTTAAGAGAGTGAACTAGTCCTTGAATGGAGTTTTGGATAGACGTCTCTAACATTCTAGTTGGGTTTTGATTACCTCGCCTTCAAAAGTCTTGACGGATTCTTACGTATCAATTTTTCACAAAGTGGCTAGAAAGTTGGCACCAGAGCCTTGCTACTTTGTGAGTCCCTTCTTGTCATTTTATAATCTTTCTTCACTCCATCTTCTTTCACAATAAGGAAAGCGGCCATTCAACCTGTCAGGGGCACTCCAACAGGTGATGTACTACAACCACCGCTTCCTAGACAGCATAAGTTTCTGCCTAAAATGTACACCATCCACGGATACTTCGCGGTGCGGAGGTCGTCCATGGGCCAGACACAATCAAGGAGGCACTTTGTAAATCGTAACCAATTCATTCACCAAATTTTCAGACACTAACTCAAACCAATCCTATGAATTGGTCTTTTCAACTTCATGTTTAAGTCTTCGACGTAATCCCCTAGGACCCCTATTGATATGCTGAGGGTCTTTTCTTATTTATTCTCACATTAATCTTCTTCAGTGTGTGTGACCACTCCATACGCCAAAGCATACGGGGAAGGTGAACATACCCCAAGGAAGAAGGGATTAACTAAGTAACTAACTATAAAATAGGCTAAGTATATCCACTCTTAACAATTCAAAAGGTGCTCTTTTGGTCCAAATTCACATCCCAACCAAACCATATGGCATTTCAGTTTTCCAACATATGAGTCCTCAAGGAATTTCAAAATTTTCTGTCCTTTGAATTTGATTCAAAGTTTCAAAGCCATCCATCAAAAATCCATCGAAACATCCAAAGCTCCCACTACCTTGTAATTGAGGAAGAACCCATCACAAAGAATAAATTTTTCTACCACTTTAATCATTATTTTTGGTTGATACCTTATTGTTCGGATCCAAGGAGCAAATACAAGGAAACAAATTGAAGAAAGACAAAATACGCATCCTATCCAATTTCGGAGAAGCCTGATTGGGGGGGGGGGGGAGGACACCTTACCCTGGCCACAGCTTCCTGGTCGTCCTTGCAGGAGGCGATGATGACGTTCTTGGCACGGAGGACGTCGTCGAAGGATGCGCCTTCCGACACCCCGAGAAGCTTCATGGCGCTCTCCACCGACATCTCGAACGGAGCCGACGAGTCGTCGGCCCTAGACCCCGCCGGTGGCGAAGTCCGGCGGCGGGCCGCCCTGCTCCGTTGGGGATGGATCGCCAACCCCCACCTCCGCCTCCCCTGCAGGGACGCTCGATGGGGCACGTGCCGAGCGAAGGCGGGTCGACCGGTCCCGGCCGCCGTCGCCGGCGATGCCGTCGGACTCTTGGGGAGGACGGAGCGGTTGAGTGAGAGTGCGGCAGACATTATTCGGTTGCTGTCTGTCTCGCTCTCACTGACGTGTTAGGGGGGGGGGGATCGGAGGACATACACAACAACAAGATCATAAAAGTATGGATGAAATAGGGAAATTTTACGGGGTCATATCTCTAATATCCGTTGGTTGGATCATTGGCGTCCATCCAAACGTACGTTCATCAGTCTACGGTTCAAAAGCCCTTCTTAGAAGATGGTTTCAAGTTGTCATACTCCTATGGACAAAAATGCTCCTAATCTTACTTCGAATATAAGCTTTGTTGTCACTCATCCTAAGTTAACCCCGCCGCCGACCCTAACCAAACCCCCACTGCCACTGTAGGTGCAAAACTTGGCTAACGCCTAATGGTGGGATCCTCCAGCCCCGCCTGGGGCTCACGAAGAAGACAGGGGGAATCCGCAAGCCCTGCCTATGGCCCACGAGGATAACTGTGGGACCGGCCAACCCTGCATGCGGCCCACAAAGAGGGTATGGGTCTTGGTAAATCCCTCCCCCCTTAATGTTTATCAAAACCCCAGATATTCCCAAAACTCTATAAATAGTAGATCATGTAGATAATCCAAGACTGGAATCATTATTCCCAATTCGATTTTCTATTTTCCAGAGCTCCTCGAGTGGTCTGGCAATCAGATTCTAGTCAAGCTCACTTCACCCTCTGTCTACTTGTATAAGCACTCCTTGGCTTGTCGAGAATAGCTCTACTTTTACAGAGTTAGTGGATTCAAAGGTTGCGTCTTACCGCACGGAGCCATAGGCTCGGTCGAACTTCGTCACCACATCATGTGTTAACTCTCTCTCTCTCTCTCTCTCTCTCTCTCTCTCTCTCTCTCTCTCTCTCTCTCTCTCTCTCTCTCCCTACTTAAAAGTGCATGCGTGATAGCTTAGCAAATGACAACTCAGCACTCTATAGTACAACACATTCAAAGTCAACAACCATCAATCGACTATTGGTGAGAAATCGTACAATGGTCGTAATTCCCCCTCCCCCCCCCCCCCCCCAACCATCGCTGGACCTAACCAAATCCCACCACCACCACCCCCTCCCCATCACCGTTGGACCTAACTGAATCCCCCGCCGCTAATGTTGGACCTAATCGAACGATCTAGAAGCCATGGGATGCATCCTAGATCTAGAAATCCCAAACCTAAACCAAAACCCCTCCCCCCCCCCCCCTCCGCTGCTCGTGCCCGTCGCCTCCGTCACCGCTGCTCACGGGCCACCTTCGTCTCCGCCTCTGCCGCTTGCGCCCGTCAATCCTTCACCACTACTCGCAGACCCCTCCACCTCCAGCCTCCAGCCTCCGCCGCTCGAGGCTGTCGTTCCGCCATGGCTGATCGAGAGAGAAGAGGGTTGTCAGAATTTTTAAAAAAAAACAAAGGGATTTATCCTAATATTTGGTTGGTTAGAGGGGCTGGAGCTCAAATGAAAAGCTTCGCTGGGTTTATCCTAGTGAGAGGTTCCTGACAAGATATTGGTTTAAAGGAAAGGACAACCAACAAGATGGTGTTGCACCAGGTCCCTCCCGAAAAGGATGCACTAGAGCAAGTCCCACACGTCACTTTTATCCCCTTTTAATGACCAAACTATCCCTTAGTGCATGCCCCTCCGTCCTTATAAAAATGGATTTGCTATAGTGATTTCATTGTAGCAATTTTTTTCTAGGGACACGATTTGATGCAGGAGATTAGGCCTCTCCAAAAAGAGGCAGCTACAATCAGTCCACGCTTCTCCAAAAGAGGCAAGCCATCACTCCGCAGACGATGATCTGGGAGTACCGACCCTTGAGGGCTTTGCGGCTTTCTCATTGAAAGGTGAAAGCAGATTTGGTCGGGATACGGGAGATCTTTGCGAAGATAACACATGCTCTTGATCTCGACCAGATTCCCGGAGGACTTCCTCAAGCGCACCAAGCAAATCAGTAAACCCACCACAAGGAAGGTCCAGACGCCACCATCGATTTCATAGAAAAATAAATTGCTAAACTAGTTTCACTGTAGCAAAAGAATAACAATATGCGCAGATTGTTACTCTACAGAAATTGTTACTCAATTTACAAAGATTGCTACACTAGGTTCATTGTAGAAAAAGAGTAACAATCTGCGTTGATTGTTACTCTACAAAGATTGTTACTCAATCTGCAAAGATTGTTTATCTTTTGCTACAGTGATTTTCCTGTAGCAATTTTTTTTCCCCGACAATTTTTTTCAAAAAAAAAAAAATGCTACAATGATTTCACTGTAGCAAAAGATTAACAATTTGCACAGATTTGTTACTTAATTTGCACAAATTGTTACTCTTTTTGCAATAGTGATTTAATTTTAGCAAAAATAAATAAAGGCAAGATTTTACAATAAAAAAATTGCTACAATGGTCTCAATGTAGCAAAAGATTAACAATTTTCAAAGATTGTTACTGTTTTTGCTAGAGTTTTTTGTTAGGCTAGGACCACATGTACACATGTAGGGGTCTTGCTCACATGTACAGCTGGCCTTAGAGGTTAAAGAGACATTTTTCTATCGGGAGGACCTAACGCTAATTAGCCATGTTGACTGTCTTTATCACTAAAATCGATCTATTAGAGGGACCTATCAGACATTACCCCTTTTTGTTTCCAGATCAGATGCCTGATGCCTTCTGGCCAATGGATTCAAAACTTTGGGCTCGCTTTTCTTTGAAATATGATTTGCTCTCACTCGGATTAAGTTTGCTGATGGAATAAATACAAAGCCGCTTCTATAATACAACATAAGGCTTATGGGAGTCTATATTCAGGAACAACAAAAAACTCTTAAGAACTTTCTTTGACATTGGAAGTTCTGGAAATTAAAGAGAGAATGAGCCAAACTGAGAGCACTAAAATTTTTGATGTGTTTTGATGTGTGAAATATGTCTTTTATTAATGACTTCAAATGAATACATTTTACAGGGAGTTGATGGTGTCGTTGTCTTCGAACCGCTCGTGCCCTCAATGACACTGGTGCACAACTCGCAGGACTGTAGCAGAATTGCTTCCATGGCCTTGTCCCGTAAGTGAGCTCCAGAAAGACGTTGAACACAGCAGCACGTTCGGGTGAATACCCCCGATCACCTCCGACATAAATATCGCTTGACCTCATCTGATATTGCAGCGCGTAGAGAGTCAGGGACACTCAGAGGCGACCACGCTCCAGTGGCCGAGATCGGCCTTTGCGTGTAGTGCTCTGTCTGATTTGGGTGTATCCTTGATCGACCGAAGTGCATAAACCCTATTTAGACTAAAGAAACAGTTGCCTTTTCTCTTTTTTTAGCAATAGTGAAAGTAGAAATATTCCAATTCTATTATGGGAATCTCCTCTTCACTCAAGTCAGAGTAGCACTCTTTTATAATCTGATTCTACACGGCAGAAGGCGTAGATCACACGCCAAATATTCCCACTCATCTGCCCAGGACAAACCCTAGAAATGTTAAAAATGCTGCCAGCGAACACTGGCAACGACAGACGGAGACCGCAATCTATCTGGCCGATCGATATAATTGTCCCTGCTATCTTCTCCTTGCTGGGAACACTGAGAAAGACCCTGAAGGAAGCTCCACTGCTAAATAAGAGACCGCGCGATTGCGAACTCGCCAAATGTACCAAATCGATACAGTGGCGCGCCAGAAATGTTAATGTGGTCCGGTCCAACCTCAGGAAGGTGCAAGGTATGCCGTTGGCTAGCCCAACTGCACATGCTCACTGCCCTCCATGGCAGTCGGGCCCGAGACGAAAGAATAGGGCCGCGGGGCGAGTTGCACCCCAAAACACGAACAGGCGTCCGCCGTTCCCCGGGCTTCGCCCCCGCCACGGCAATGACGCCACCTACCGGGCCCACCCCCTGGTCCCAGCCAAGCAAGCGCGGTGGACGAGGCGCCGCCGCGCGCGGGCGAATCAGCCGGGACCCGGGGCACAGAATCCGCGACAGGCCGCGGGTGGCGCTGATCTCCACACGCGTCCCGATTGATCAGCTCGCACCGCCATTAATGGCCGCACCTATAAAAGCCCCCCCTTCCATGGGAGCCTTCTAGAGTGCCGTCGCACCTTCACCCCCTCCGGCCATTTCCAAGAACCCCCAGAAAAGAGGAGAGAGAATGCTATGGATGCTGTTTCTGGGTATGTTCATGGTGTGCGGGGGGATGAGCGTGGTGTTCTCCGTCTACATCTGCATCCTCTGGTACGCCACCGTCCGGCCGCCGGGGGCGGCGCAGGAGGCGAAGGCGGGGAGGGGGCTGACGGCGTCGGAGCTGCAGGGGCTGCCGGGGGCCGGGGACGGGGGGATGGTCAGGGGGACGGAGTGCACGGTGTGCCTGGAGGACATCGAGGACGGGCAGCCGGCGCGGGTGCTGCCGGCGTGCCGCCACGCCTTCCACCGCCCGTGCGTCGACGAGTGGCTCTCCGCCAACCCCGCTTGCCCCCTCTGTAGGGCGGGGCTCCTCCCCGCGGGCCCCCCTCCTCAAGCCGGAGCCGCTTAGGTTGCTGCTGCTGCTGCTTTTCCTTTAGATTAGGGTTTTTGGCTGGGTTAGTTTGAGATTACATGAAGATTATTTTTTTAATTTATTTATTTTTTAGGAAATATGAGAAAATGTAAGATTTACGGCATAAGATTTTGCAGGATCTTCAGTACAAATTTAGGATGTTACAAACCCTAAATCAGATTCCTAAAAAAAAAAAAACCCTAAATTATATGAATTAAGGGTGCTTTTTTTTCATTTCCCTCACATAATAAAAGAAAATCTATTTGACTTTATTCCTTTATGTAGAGAAAAGAATTAAGCGAGGAAAATTGTTTCGAGGAAAATTTATTTTATCGATTCATTTCCACCTAATTTAAGAAAATGATGTTTTCGTCCAAAAAGGAGAAGAAATGAAAGCTGATATGTTTGGAGGAACTGAAGGCCGCATGTGGATTCTTTGAAAAGAACAATAGAAACAAAAATGAAGTCATGGGTGCTTCCGCCAAATATGGAGACCACAATTGAATGAACAATGAAAATAACGAATAGAAATGGATGGGTTCGAAACAATGCCAAAGAGGGTGTTTGACATGAGGAACAACTATTTTACTTAAACCTCATCCATAAGAGGGTATTTTTGTCAATTACTATATCTATTGTAATTCGATGATTCAGAGTTCCAATTAGCATGGAAACGACCAGGGCGATAAATTATTGTTCACAAGTCCTTCATTCCACCAGAACAAATAGTATCCGTTGAGTTCGAATTATGGAACTGCGGATAGAAACGGATGGGTCTGGAACGATGTCAAACATCCCTGGCCCACTCCCATATGCTGCCAATCCAAACAAAAAAAAAAGGGTGGACTTGGTACTTGCCGCCATGGCATTCTGTACAAACAAGGTTTATACAACTCTCTGGCTGAAGGGCAATTTTTCCAAAGTCCCCTAAATTAGGAAAATGTTCAGACCAACATAGGCGAAAACATTGGCCTGCAACCCGGTTGAGTTTGGTTAGGTTAGGGGCCAACCCAAGCTCAACCTGAGAGGTAGAACCCCAAAACCGCAACCCAACCCAACCTTTAGCCCGCGCGAGAAAAAAAACTACCTTATATTCAAATTGGTTTCATGTTGGATCGGGGTGGCTGACTCCTTAGACCGAACCCAACCCAAATTTGAGGTGAGTTTTTTCCAACTCGAACCGGTGCGGCACACATAGCATATGACTATCTTTTAGCCCATGATCGTCACAAGTCCAAATAAAGCGGGTCAATTGGGTCAACTTGGGCTCTAGTGTTAGAATCATACAAAAGATTCCATTTCGGATAGGTATGAGCGAGATCTACAAGATTAATAACTCTATAATCAATTCCTGTGTTTTTTGGCTAAATAGGTCATTTTAACTTAATAGAAGCTCCCCCCCCCCCCCCCCCCAAAAAAAAAAAAACAAAAAAAACAAAAAACAAAAAACAAAAAACAAAAAAGGGGATAATTGGTGATTAATCCATGACGGAAGATATTTTTAACGTAAAGGATAGCAAAATATTATCGATTATGTTACGTCAATTTGTTTGAAAATTATCCATTTTACCCCTGCATGTAATAGTACAAGGAAATTAAATGGAGTAACAATTCGATAATAAAGAACAACAATTGCTACCGTGATTTAGCTGTAGCAATTTTTTTTAGAAACGAGATTTCACAAAAAATTGCTACAATAATTTCACAGTAGCAAGAGCACAATTGTTTTTACTGTAGCAATTGTTATTTTTTATTACTGAATTGTTGCTCTTTGATCACTGTAACAAAGAGCAACAATGGCTACAAAGATATCACTGTAGCAATTTTTTTTAAAAACGATATTTCTAAAAAAGAAATGCTATAGTGATTTCACTGTAGCAAGAGCAACAGATCCGTAATGAAAAGCGACAATTGCTACAGTAATAAAGAGCAATAAATGAATAGTTGTTATTTATAGGGGAGAAAAATTAACAAAGGGATCTGCTCTAAATGCATCTTTTTCGAGAGGGACCTAGTTTATATAAGGATATTTTGGCATCCTTAACGCTAACTCGATCCTTTGTCAGGGATCTATCACTAACTTTTCCCTCCAAAAAAAAAAGAAAAATTGAGACCCCATGATTGAATGGTTAGACACTGAAGGGTTTTTTTAGAATTACACGCCCACTTTTATATTGAAATTTGAGTTTCCTAAAATCTGACTTTACCCCCACTCTGTTATTTCACCGTTAGTGACCCGTTAAAAGTTGGGGTGTAACTCAAATTGACATGAAAGTGGGAGTGCAAGTCAAAAAAAACCCCCACTTTTAAAGGTTCGCTCATGGTCAAGTGACGGATTAGGGGGTAAGTCAATTTTTAGGGTTGTAACTCACATTTCGACATAATTGTGGGGGTAGGGCTGGCAATGGGCCGGCCAGTCCGGGCTGGGCCTGGGCAGACTCAACCAAGCCTGGGTCCAGGCCCATGTTTTTTTTATCGGTCCAAACCCGGCCTGTTTTGTATCCGGAGACAAGGTCCAAGCCCAAGCCCAAGCCCAAGCCCAAGCCTGTATCAAAGATTCGGGCCTAGATCGGACCCAGGCTCAAAAACCTTCAATGAGCAACTTTTTTGAGTAGACTTATTTGGTATTAATCGATGTTGTTACAATAGTTTTTTTTGAACAAATAAACTTCCAAACTATGCAACTTTAACAAGTTGACGCCTCAGTTAATTGTTCATCGTCAGATTTGACAAAAATAACTGATGTGACCATTATTTATTTATTTTATTTCGGTTTTACCCTTTTCTCTCTCTCTCTCTCTCTCTCTCTCTCTCTCTCTCTCTCTCTCTCTCTCTCTCTCTCTCTCTCTCTCTCTCTCAGGCAACTTGACCACCACCACCTTCTCCCCCGACCTCCTGAAGCCACCTCAAACTCGTCGATCACTGACGGCGTTCCAGTGAAGCCCTCGGCGAAGAACCCGGGTCAGTTGCGGCCTGCGCACACGCCGAAGGTGCCGATGAGGCAGGCCGCTGGCTGTGCCAGAACGAGAGAAAGGAGGAGGGTGGGGGGGTCATGGCGCCCGGAGTTACATAACCTCCCTCCCATTTTCTCGCGCCACCTCAGACCCCCTGCTTCTCGGGCCCCACACCGGTCGTGGCCTACACGTGCACCGGAGGCGTGTGCGAGGCAAGCCAGCGGCTATGCCAGGTCAAGAGGAAGAAGGGTGGGGGTGGTGGTGGCTGGAGTTGCAGAGCAACCTCCCTCCTTATTTTCTAGTCTGTTTTGAAGAAATGATGGGATATTTTAGTTATTTGACACAATCGGTTTTATGGATGTCAATGATTTTAAATTGGTCCATAATTTGGGAGCTTATTTGTTCAAAAAAAATGTTGAGAGACCAATATGAAACTACCCCCACAGTTTAGGTGGTGTTTATATAATTTACCTTAAAAAAAGGGAAATTTTATTCATACCCCAAAAATCTGTAATTAGCCCCCATTTCCAACAAACTTGAACATACCCCATCTTTTTTTTTTCATACCCCATTATTATCCCAAAAATACCCTTCCCCCTTACACCCCACCTTCAATGCACCCCAGTGAAATGGCCCGCTCCAACTTGATTATACCCCAACCAAACACATACCCCCTTAAATATACCCTAATTATATGCACTCTTGAATACACCCCACTCTTAAATAAACCCTATGCACTTGGCTGGTCCTTGAAGGTAGGGGTGGCAATCCTTGACCCGACTCGAACCCGACCCGAAGTTAGCGGGTTTAGATTTGGCCTAAACGGGTTCGGGTCATATAAGGGTCAACCCGATTGACCCATTTATTTAATGGGTCGGGTTCGGGTTTGTACTTATAGCCCGATTGACCCGACTTGACCAGTTTACCAAATGGGTCGTGTCAACCCGACCCGAGCCAACCCGACCCAATCCGATCAAATCCGGCCCAATCCGATTTGTCTTGACCCAACCCGGTAGGTTTACATGGGTTCTGTTGAGCCAACCCAACCCGTTTAGTAAACGGGTTAAACGGGTCGGGTTGGGTGTTTTGCCCTTATACCTATGTCTCAACCCGACCCGACCCGACCCATTGCCACCCCTACTTGAAGGCAGACGTAGGGCTGCAACTTGGGCGGGCCAACCGAAACCCAACCCGAGGCCAACCCGAACCCAACCCAAATTTGGACGGGCTAACCTGGACCCAACCCGAGCCCAACCCGAATTATTTCTCCTCTACCATATTGAAGTCGATAAATCCATCCCGCACAACCTAATCAACCTAGCCAACCCGATGGATTAGGCTAGGGCTAAGGAAGTTCAAACAGACCTTGGGTTGGGTTGGGGATACAAAAGATGCTAAGTTAGGGCTATGAGGTTTGGGTACAAAAGAAAAAGGCAATGTTGGTATTAAAGGGTCGCTGAGTAAGTTATTAAGAAACGATAGGGAGACGGGGGCTAGTTACAGATTTTTGGGGTAGGAATAATATTTCCCAAAAAAAAACCCATACAATATAAATGGCAACCTTCCATGTAAGATAGATAAGAATGGAGGTAGAAAGGTCGAGCGGTTGGTAGCCGTTAGGCCATCGGCTAGTGATGTGGGCGTCTTGCTTTCCTTCGCCGCCAGTCACCCCACGCTGCTCGCTCCTCAACCGAGATGGGCTCTGTTGCAGAGCCGAGACCTCGGCCACCCACCCCGACCGGAGAAAGGTCATCGTCGTCGGCGCCGGCTGGGCCGGCCTCGCTTCCGCTCACCACCTCTCCAAACAGGTCTCACTACTTCCACGCTGAGTAATCTCATGCCCAACCAGTAAATTCTGAGCCCCCCCTTAATGGTTCTTGCTCCCCCTTCTCCAGGGTTTCGATGTCACCCTCCTTGAAGCTGGGAGTGGCCCCGCCCCCGAAGCCGGCATCAAAGGTGAGCTATACTCTTGCTCTTCATCAATTGCTGACCCCCCCCTTCCCCCCCCCGGATCAGCCATGCTTTGCCTTACCATTCTTAGTTGCTATCTTTTTACCTGGATAGTTTTGTTCTATGAATTTAAATGGGTTTTTTTTACTTGCACCCCCATTTTTATGTCAAAATTTGAGTTACACCCCAACCGTTTTAAAATTTTGATTTTACCCCCTGTCCGTCACTTGACCACGAGGAACCTGTAAAAAGTAGGGGTGTAACTCAAATTTCGACATAAGAGTGGGGATGTAATTCTGATTCAATAAAAGTAAAAAAGAAACCACATTTAATGGGTTGACGGATTGGGGGGTAAAGTCAAATTTTTAGAAAAGTGGGGGTGTAACTCAAATTTCAACATACAAGTAGGGGTGTGAGCTAAAAAAACCCAATTTAAATTAGTTCATCTAAGTTGGTTGTTAGAATGCCGGATGGACATGGGTATATCCTAAAATTCGATATTTCTTCAACCATAACATCTAAGATCATCTCTGTTGGATGGAACTCTAGAGAATGTCGTTCCATGATTATGATATATAATTGTGTTAAAGGGTCATAATTAGGCAAAGTATGTAGCACTTGATCAAAAACCGTCATCAAGCCCGGATGAGAAAGGTTGAGGTTTGATGCTAGGTTGAAAGCTGGTCGTAAAAACCAACTCAAACTATGAAATAAACCCTTATTCGATATGGCAAGGAAGGTCAAAGCCGACCCATGTAGATGGGACCTGGCTTGATGGTTATGGTTTTGGTACACATGGCAAGAAGCTGTTCGGTATGGACGGAACCTGTGGGCGAGCCTTTTCGGTAGGCATGTCAAAGAGAAACATGGCAATGATGAGTAGCCGGGTATTTGACCTCAAGTTCACCTAGTCGGTAAAGTTGAATATATGCTGGACTAGTTGGGTCTGTGACCCCGAGTTCTCTGATAGGAGAAGTTAGTCCCAAGGCGAACCAGTCGAGTAGAAGCCTCGAGGTAATGGGAGGTGTTAGAGTGTGTAGATTCATTCTTAATCCTTGTATAGGCTCTTTTAGTCCCTTTTGGGTATGCTCACCCTTTGGTGACCCCATCCTTTGTATAGTGATATGATATATAATTGTATTATACATTATATAATTAGGCAAAGTTGCAAGTATGGGGCTGTTAGGAGATGACGGCTAGGGTTTGGAGAGGAATGGAATGCTCTCTATTGAGGGACTCAAGCCCAATATATATGTACATGTATGACCATATAACCCGACCCGACTGTACATGTAACCCGACCCGACTGTACATCTCTATACATTAACACTCCCCCTCAAACTCATGGTGGATCATGAACCGAGAGTTTGCCGATAAAGTGCCGGAAGCGAGCAATCGTAAGGGGCTTCGTTAGAAAATCAGCAGTCTGCTCCGATGATGGAATGAATGGCAAGGAGATGGTATGGTCGAGAAACTCTTGGCGAACGTAGTGACAATCAACCTTAATGTGTTTTGTTCGCTTGTGGAAGACCGGGTTGCTAGCAATCTGAATAGCACTTCGGTTGTCACAGAAGAGAGGCGTGGGCCTGGATATCATAACTTCCAAGTCGAGTAGAAGGCGGCGAAGCCAGACAATCTCTGCGGTGGTGGAAGCCATAGCCCTGTATTCGGCTTCGGTGCTGGAGCGAGCAACAGACTCCTGTTTCTTGCTGCGCCACGAAATAAGAGAATCACCAAGAAACACACAGTATCCTGTAGTAGAGCGGCGAGTGGCTACATCTCCTGCCCAATCTGCATCGGAGTAGGCACGCAGCACCAACGAAGAGGTGGAGGGAAACAGTAGTGAACGGGTGACGGTGCCTCGGAGATAGCGAATAATCTGAAGGACAGTTGCATAGTGAACTGAACGTGGAGCCTGAACAAACTGACTGACAATGCCAACAGCATGGGCAATGTCTGGCCGGGTCATGGTGAGGTAGACGAGCATCCCAACCAGCCTCTGGTGGCGGGAGACATCCTGGAGCGGCTCACCATCTGTAGCTAGAAACTTCAAATTGAGCTCTATGGGTGTGTCAGCAGTGCGAGAGTCAGTAAGAACAACATTAGCAAAGATGTCGGAGATGTACTTTTGCTGGGAGACCAACAGACCACGAGCTGACCGGGCAATCTCGAGGCCCAAAAAGTAGCGAAGAGAGCCCATATCTTTCATCTCAAACTGACTCTGAAGGTGACGCTGAAGGGATGCTATGGTGGCACTGTCATCCCCGGTGATGATCATATCATCCACATAGAGAAGAAGAACTGCAATACCCTGACTGGAGGAGCGAGTGAACAAGGCATAGTTGGAGTGACGCTCAACAAACCCGGCGGCCAGAACTGCACTGCGGAATCGCTCAAACCAGGCACGAGGGGCCTGCTTGAGCCCATAGATGGCTCGGCGCTCGGCGCAAGCGACACACGTGCCCTGGAGGAACTGAAACGCCCGGAGGAGGAGCCATGTAGACTTCCTCGGAGAGGTCACCGTGGAGGAAAGTATTGGTGACATCCATCTGATGGAGAGGCCACCCTCGAGCAGCTGCCACAGCTAAAAGGGTGCGCACAGTAGTCATCCGAGCAACTGGAGCAAACGTCTCCTCGTAATCAATCCCATACTCCTGGGAGAAGCCACGAGCAACGAGGCGGGCCTTGTGCCGCTCAATGGATCCGTCAGGTCGAGTCTTGACCTTGAATATCCACTTGCAGCTAACAGGCACCACACCTGAGGGACAAGGCACCAAATCCCATGTCTGGGTCCGCTGAAAAGCCTCAAGCTCAACTGACATGGCCTGCCGCCACTCTGGATGTAAAGCTGCCTCACGGTACGATTGGGGCTCCCGGTGGGTGTGTAGAGCAGTAAGAAAAGCCTGATAAGATGGCGAATAGGAGGCAATGGCAGAGTAGCCAGAGGAGTCAGGGGAGTCAGAGGGAAAGGCAGAGTAGCCAAACCTGTCCGGAGAGCAGTCATATCTGTCAGGAGGGTGATGTTCGCGCGATGGGTAGCGCCGAACAGGAGCATGATCTATGACCGGGGAGGAGGGGGCAGCAGCATCAGGCGAGGGAGTACCAGTGTGAACCGACTCTGGAGGAGGAGCTGCAGACCGACGAATATAGACACGAGTAACAGGTGGTGGTGGAGGTGGCGAGGGAGACGGAGGAGGTGATGGTGGAGGTGGCGGGGAAGATAGAGTGGCATGGATGGGGCAACAGAAAACGGGGGTAGAACGGGGATGTGGAGATGTGATGAAGGTGAGGAGGGTGACGTAAGAGGCAAGGAAAGATCCCAAGACTCAGGGGAGAAGTACGGGACATCCTCAACAAAGGAAACATGATGTGAGACACGGATCCGGCGAGCCAAGGGATCGTAACAACGATACCCCTTGTACTCCCGACTGAGCCCCAAGTGAACACACCTAACAGATCGCGCAGAGAGTTTGGTGCGCTAATGGGGAGGAAGAAGAACGAAGCACGTGCAGCCAAATGTGCGAAGAAGAGAGTAGTCAGGTGGGCTGGAGTGGAGGCGCTCATATGGGGTGGCACCGGACAGAGCAGACGACGGAGTGATATTGATGAGGTGGACAGCCGTCATGACAGCTTCAGCCCAGTAGGAGTGAGGAATAGACGCAGAGAGAAGCAGGGCTCGTGCGGTCTCAAGGACATGACGATGCTTGCGTTCGGTAACGCCGTTTTGCTCATGGGTGTGGGGACAAGACTGCTGGTGAAAAGTGCCGTGAGACTGAAGAATATCACGCATCTCAGAGGAGAGATACTCCTAAGCACAATCAGACCGAAAGGTCTTGATGCGCCGACCAAACTGAGTATATATCATAGTGGTGAATCTCCTAAAGATGTAAGGGACTTCAGACCGATGACGCATAAGATAAACCCAGGTGCACCTAGAGTAGTCATCGATAAAGCACACATAATACATGAAACCCGAAATAGATGCAACAGGAGCAGGACCCCAAATGTCCGAATGCACTAAATCAAATAAAGCATCAGATTGGGAAGCACTAGCAGAGAATGGAAGAGCTAGATGCTTTGCCTGTCTACAACCCGTACAAACAGAAAGGGGGAAAAGGACGCTCGACCCAAAGCGCCCGAACGGAATACGCTTTTGAGTCGATCACTCGATATATGACCTAACCTTCTGTGCCACAGGTCGGCATCAGAGGTAACAGACATGACAGACGCAACAGGAACGGAAGACACATGTAGATGGTTCAGCTGGTAAAGTTCTCCTGCTTTACGGCCCAGCCCAATCCTTTGACCCGTCCGTGAATCCTGCACAACACAAACAGAAGGGGTGAAAGTGACAGTCAGGCCAGAGTCGCAAAGAGAACTGATAAAGATCAGATTAATGTTAAGACGGGGGGCATGATGGACATGGGGTAGGGTCAGGCGACCAGAAGGGTCAAAGGTAGTGGTGATGGATCCACATTGCGGAATAGGGACGAGAGTCCCATCCGCAGTGCGAACCTCCTAGTGGGTGGTAGTGGGAGAACAGTCAGTGAGGACAGTAAAGTCAAAGGTGAGGTGACAGGAGGCACCCGAATCGAAAATCCATGGAGCAGTAGTACCAGAGGTGGCAAACAAGCCGTGAGCAGTCGCGGAGCCGGTGGAGGCTAGGTGATGAAGAAGGAGCTCCTCGAGGCGCTGAAAACGGTCCGGCTCAGGCTGAGAAGGTGCTGTGGTAGCAGTGGGGAGCGTCGAGGCCTCTACAGTAGCCGTTGTACCACCAAAGTGGCGGAAGGAGGACGAACCACGTCCACGGCTCTGTCCACCTCGACCGCCACGTTGATCGTCGCAAGAAGCCGAAGCCCAGCGTGAGGCTCTCTCATCCGGACCCCAGCGGGGGTTGTGTGGAGGACGTGTAGGGTATTCGCGCTTCATGTATCCGGGCTCCTTGCAGTAGTGACAGAAGACAGCCTCATCGGAGAACCCGGCCGCCAGGACAGTGTCGGAGCTAGGAGCAAGTGGAGGAGGATGAGTGCCTTGAGTCTGAAGGCGGGTCTCCTCATCGACCAAGACGAGTAGAGCATCCTCTAGCCGAGGGAGTGGCTCACGATGCAGGAGCTGAGCAGCGATGAGAGCAAAGTCCGGTCGAAGCGCTGCCAGGAACTGGTGCAAGTGGCCCTTATCGAGGTAGCGCTAGAAATCCCGAGAGCGGGGGCAAGCACACCGCTCCGGGATCAGGGAGTCCAGCTCATGCCAATATGCACTCATCAGACTGAAGAAGTCCTGGATCGTGCGCTCCCCCTGACGTGCAGACTGCGAGTCACATATAAGCTGATGCCGGCGTGCGCCGCCGCGCGGGAGAAACCGGTCCCGGAGATACTCCCACATCGCGCGCGCTGTAGGAAGACGGCCGATGGGAGCAAGGAGTGGACTAGCAACGGAGTCCAGAAGATACGCCCGGATGGCTTGATCATAGCGGCGCCACGTGAGAGCAGCAACCGTGTCTGCCGTGGTAGCAGTCGCAGCAGAAGACGCGGCACTGCTGGTGACTGAGGAGGAGCCGGAGGAGGCAGCTGGAGGAGGATCATCGCCGGTGATGTGACCCCAAAGATCGCGACTGGAGAGCGCGACCTCGACGGTGAGCGACCAATCAGGCCAGTCGCTGGCCGAGGACAACTGAAAGGTGACCACCTTCAGCGGTGGAGAGATCGCAACGACTGACGGCACTGTAGGAGACGCCATGGAGGAAACTCAAAGGAGAGGGTAACCGGGAGAGGATGTGCGGGTGGTGGGGAGAGGTAGAGGGGGCCTGTCGGGCGGAGGGAGGGGTCGGGAGTAGGCGGGGGACTGGGGAGGGGGCGGGAGAGGCTGGGGGTGATCAGGAGTGGTCGGGGGGGGCGGGGGGGGGGGGGGGGGGCTGGGAAGGGGGCGGGAGAGGTCGGGGGGGGGGGGGGGGGCTGGAGAGGGGGCGGGAGTAGCCGGAGGGGGCGGGAGTGGTCGGGGGGGGGGGGGGGGGGGGGGGCTGTCGGGGCAGAGGGAGGGGGCGGGAGTGGCCGGGGGGGGGGGGGGGCTGAGGAGGGGGCAGGAGTGATCGGGGGGGGGGGGCTATCGGGGCAGAGGGAAGGGGCGGGAGTGGCTGGGGAGGGGGCGGGAGTGGCCGGGGGGGGCTGAGGAGGGGGCGGGAGTGGTCGGGGGGGGGGGGGGGGGGGGGCTGTCGGGGCAGAGGGAGGAGCTGGTGGTGATCGGAGGGAGGCCGGAGTTGGCTGCCGGGTGGAGGAGAGGCCAGAGTTGGCTGCCTTCGTCGCCGTCGTCGCGCGAGAAACCCTAGAGCTCTGATACCATGTTAGGAGATGACGGCTAGGGTTTGGAGAGGAATGGAATGCTCTCTATTGAGGGACTCAAGCCCAATATATATGTACATGTATGACCATATAACCTGACTCGACTGTACATGTAACCCGACCCGACTGTACATCTCTATACATTAACAGGGGCACTAACTTGATCAAATGACCAATGGAAACGCTAATATTCCGATAGCCCGCTTCCACACTAACACTTCTCAATTATGGTAACATGGTTTATATTGGATTCCATTAGGTGAAGAAAAATTTGCCTTTAGTTTGATCACATTGAGTGAGTACTAAAATGACCGGATCTCATCCTGATGCCAACCCTATGAAAAATAGTTATACATTTAGGGCCAAGGAAATTTTAAGCAAGAGGACCTTTCATATAATATGTAGGATTGTTCACAAGTATGGTTACCTACCAATTCCAACTTTATCACAGTGGAGACCATAGACCGAAATATAAAAGAACATAGTGGAGACAAAAAAAAAATCACACAAATAGAGCTTAGGAAACCAAACTTTGGAGAAGCTATTCCATATTAACCCTTTTGTGAAGACCCCATGCATATATAAAGACCTTAGCAACCATTTTGTAGTATTTTTAGGGTAGTTGGACTTCATTTGTAATGCCAATTTGAAGTACATGACCAAATGAAATTTTAAAATTTCTTATCTTGAATATTTCATACTCTTTCATCTACCTTAACTAGATTTTCCTACTAGAAGATTTCACAAGAATTACATGCATCGCCAATAATATCTCCATACAATAGTTCCATTATATGCCTGGTAAAAATAGGAAACAAAAGTACTTGTCCATTAATCGCATTAGCAGTTAGTATAACATTTTCACGTTAGTACTTGTCCTTGGTGAAGATATTTGACCCTTAAAAATTAATGTGTTCCTTGGGTCCTTGACATGATTGATATCATCTGCAAGTGCTTTTTCTCGAACAAAGTGGTGCTCGAGTTCGATATTATTTCACCTTAAGAAACATACTGGAAGCCAATCATATGATGGCTTCCATCCTTGATTCTTATATGCAGCTTCCATGTTTGATGCTTCTACCATTACTTGTATTTTTCTAGCCCATGGGGAAACCATTCGTTGGTAACACACTAACACATGGCAAGTAGCTGTTCAATGTGTGTGGATGGATACCCAACCTGCTGCGAATTCTCCTCGACGATATCGGATGAACAATCTGATACCGAATCGCTCCGACCACGTGGGTCAACAAAGATCAATTGCAATAACGATTCTCCGACGAATCGATGCGGAACAAGCAATCCAACCCAAATAGAGAAATAACAAAGTAAGAAGAAAACAAAACACAAAGCAAAACACAAAGCAAAACACAAAGAGAGAGACGAGAGATTTACGTGGAAACCCTTGTGGGAAAAACCACAGGCGAAGATGATCGGTTGATCCACTAGAACGAAAAATGAGATGGAGTTACAAGTAATGCCCAACTCCAACGAGATGAACTTCCTTCGCCGAGAGCACCTCCTTCTCCAAAATCTCTCCTAAGCCTCTCCAAGCCTCTCCCAAGTTTCCTCTTCAATGCTCTTCAATTCCCAAAACCCTAGACCCTTTTATATACCAAGGGAATAGGTTACACAAGCTTTATCTCGAGATTCCCCCAAAATTGCCAAATCTGGAAAGTCAAATCGTGTAAGACTGGGTCAAACCCATGTTTGTCAGGCACAGTCGTGTGCACGACCTTGACAAGTCGTGCACATGATCATCTGTAGCTGGCTTTCGTCTTTCACTAAAGGACGCGTTGAGTAACTTGAGTTTCTCGGGCTCCAGGTCGTGCGCACGACCTTGACAAGTTGTGTACACGACAACCTGGGGACAAACACACCATTTTTCAAGGACGCGTCAACAAAGTCAGAGGCCAGGTTGTGCGCAAGACTTTCCCAAACGTGTATACGACCTCTACTGTAGAGCTATCGAGCCATATCTCAACAATATCCACCTTGGCGAGAAGTCCGAATCCAAATCCAATCACCGTCTCCACTTGCACCCTGATGGTGCACAAAGATGCCCCCTCGGCATCCCAAAACGCATTCCAAAGATGCACAAAGCACCCTGAAGGTGCGAAAAAAACTCCTCAAATCACTTGACCATGCTCAAGCAATGCCTGAACTTAGTCACTAGAACCGGCTTTGTCAATATGTCGGTAGGATTATCATGCATGAAAATCTTTTTTAAAGAAACTGCCTTTTGCTTGATATGCTGCCGAACAAAGTGAAAACAAATATCAATATGTTTTGTCCGTGAGTGATGGACTTGATCGTCATTCGCCAAATAGATAGCGCTCTGGTTATCCGAAAACATCTTCATGCTAAGTTGTGAGCCTGCGAAAGACCGAACTCGCACACAATGCCTCGGAGCCAAATCGTCTCCTTGGCGCCTTCTGTAATAGTCATGTATTCAGCCTTTGTCGTCGACAGTGCAATCGTGTCCTGTAGAAAGGCCTTCGAACTCACCAGACCACCTGCCAGCGTGAACAAATAACCTGTTATAGATCGACACCCATCTAGGTCATTAGCATAGTTTGCATCAACATATTCCACTGTATCTCTGACTGACTGCCATCCTGCTGAAAGAGTAATCCCAAGTCTAGTGTACCCTGAAGGTACCATAATATCTACTTCACGGCCTGCCAATGCTTCTTCCCCGGATCGGTCATGTAACGACTGACCACACTGACCGCCTGTGCATTATCTGGACGAGTATATACCATGGCGTACATCAAACTGCCCACTGCGCTCACATACGGCTCACGAGCCATGTAAACATACTTGTCATTGGTGCTCGAAGACTGTCTTGCTGATAGTCGGAAGTGTGCAACAAGGGGGATGCTAACTGGCTTAGCATCACCCATCCCACAACGAGAAACCACCTTCTGAAGATAGCTTCTTTGAGTCAAATGAATTGTACCACGCTTCCGATCCCTGTGAATCTCCATCCCAAGGATTTTCTTTGCACCACCCAAGTCTTCCATCTCAAATTCATTGCTCAACTGAGATTTCAGGACGTCGACATCTGACATGCTCTTTGCAGCAATAAGTATGTCATCTATATATAAAAGAAGAAATATTAGAGAACTGTCGCGAAGCTTCCTGAAGTAGACGCAGTGATCATACTCGCTTTTGATGTACCTATGATCCCCCATAAATGTATCAAATCTCTTATACCACTGCCACGGCGACTACTTAAGGCCGTACAAAGACTTCCTTAATTGGCACACTTGGTCTTTTTTACCTTCTATCACAAACCTCTTAGGCTGCTGCATATAGATAAACTTCTCCAACTCGCCATATAAGAACGTCGTCTTCACATCTAGCTGCTCTAGCTCGAGATCAAACAGCGCCACTGTAGCTAACAAAAGACGAATAAAGGTGTGCTTCACCACAGGTGAAAACACCTCGTTGTAGTCGACACCTTCCTTCTGTAAGTAGCCTTTAGTTACCAATCGCGCCTTGTACCGAAAATCGCCTGGAGCCTCCTGTTTCTTCTTATAAACCCACTTACAGCCGATCGCTTTCTACCCTATAGGTCTCGCAACAAACTCCTAAGTCAGATTCTTATGAAGAGACTCAATCTTTTCACCTATAGCTGCGCCCCATTCAACGCAACCCCTGTCTTGGACCTCCTCTCAAAAAGTGGTCAGTTTGTCACTATTAACAAGGGTTAGTGCACAAACAACTAACTCCTAGTACCCGTATCTGACTGGAACTCTACTAGTCCTTTTTTGCCTACCGACTGCATTGGAATTTGAACTGCCTCCTCTGGAGTAGTCACATCTGTCGGAGTAGTCTGCTATACCTCTGTAGAAACTGTAGGAGCCTGTAGCTCCACCTGCAACTGATCACCGTGACTTTTGCCCTCAAGATCGATCTCTAACCTCGGTCTACTGGAAGTCTGCAGCTGAGTTTTATCGAAAACGACATCTCTGTTAGTGATGAAGGTATGCGATTTTGGGCAACAAACTTTGTACCCTTTAACTCCGGAGGCATACCCCAAGAATATACCTTTTTTCGCACGCAGATCCAACTTGCTATATTTGGCATGATAGTAAGCCGGACATCCAAACACTCATAAGATCGAGTAATCCGCTGGTTTGCCTGACCAAACCTCCTCCGGAATCTTCAAAGCAGTCGCAGTAGCTGGAGACTGGTTCACCAAATAGCATGCTGTATTCACGGCCTCTGTCCAAAACTTTTTACCCAAGCCGGACTCAGAAAGCATGCAATGTACTCGCTCGAGTAAAGTCTGATTTATCCTCTCTATGCCGCCATTCTGTTGAGGTGTTTCCCTAATATTGAGGTGCTTATCAATGCTTTCTTCTTCACAGTAGTGTTGAAACTTCTTTGATGTAAATTCTCCCCCATTGTCACTGCGGAGACGCTTCAACTTCTTGCCAGTTTGTTTCTCCATCAAAGTCTTCTATCTTCGAAATGTCTCGAACACCTGATATTTCGTCTTCAACATATAGAACCAGAGCTTTCTGGAATAGTCGTCCATAAAAGAAACGAAGAACCTCGATCCTCTCATAGAAGCAACTCTGGAAGGACCCCAAAATCTGCATGGACGTAATATAATGTCCCCTTTGTGCGATGAACTGCCGTGCCAAACTTGACTCGGTGTTGCTTCTCAAACACACAGTGCTCGCAAAAGTCAAGCTTGACGTTCTTCACACCTGAGAGCAAATTCGGCTCGCTCAACTCGGAAAGGACTTTCTCGCTCTTATGGCCTACGTTTATGCCACAATTGCGATGAGACTGCCTCCCGATCTTCCTCCAAAGTAGATACCGCTGCACTAACAGTAACAATGCTCATAGAAAAAACATAGAAGCTCCCGATCTTGTCACCCTTCATAACGGTCATAATCCCTCGAGATACCTTGAGAACTCCACCTTGAGCGGTGAACTTGCATCCCAAAGAATCAAGAGTACCAAGAGAGATAAGATTCTTCTTCAAATCTGGAATATGCCGAACATCGATCAAAGTCCTAACAATGCCATCATGCATACAGATTTTGATTTCTTCATTCCCGATGGTCTTGCATGCGAAATTATTCCCCATCAAGACTGAACCACCATTCACCTTCTGATAGGAGGAGAACCAATCCCAATTGGGACACATGTGGTAGGAGCAACCAGAATCTAGGATCCACTTATTATTCAGATCTCTTTGAACTGTAACCGATAAAATTGCATCATCTGACAGATCCTCCGCTACGTGAGCTACATCAGACGACGCCTCATAATGTGCACTCTTCCCAGACGAACTCCCCTTCGCTTTTAGCTTAAGGCAGTCAACTTGATATGACCCTTCTTGTGACTGTAATAGCATTCCATGTCTTTCCTTGATCTAGACTTCCCCTTGGAAGAGCCTTTGTTATCTGACCTTCTTCTCTCCACAAACAAAGCCAAAACTCTCTGCCTGTGACTCCGTAACCGCGAGCTTCTTCTTGACATCATTGGATAGAAGGGTCGATGTGACTTTCTTCAATTCAATGGTGTCTTTCATGTAGAGCATCGTCGTAACAAGGTGCTCGTAGCGCTCTGGTAAAAATGAGAGAAGGATAAGAGCTTTGTCTTCCTCTCTGATGTCTATTTCGAGATTCAGTAAGTCAGACGTGATCCGACTGAATTCATTAAGGTGTTGGTGGATGGAAGTACCTTCCTTCATGCGAAACTTGTAAAGCTGCTGCTTCAAGAACAACCAACTGTTAAGAGATTTCGTCATGTACCGGCTTTCTAGCTTCGTCCAGATCACCGCCGCAGAATTTTCATACATGACGAGAAACTTGATCTCCTTTCCCAGACAAGATCGGATTGTGCTACAAGCATAAATATTAAACTCTTCCCAATCCTCTGCTGAGATATCTGCAAGCTTCGCCTTCAGACCATATAGAGCTTTGTGAAGACACTGTTGAATTAACAGATCTTTGACGCTAACTTGCCATAAGACCAAGTTAGTATTCCCATCAAATTTCTTTACGTTGATCTTGAGATTCGACACCTTCGAATGGTTGATTACCATGGCAATTGATCAAGAATGATGAAACCTGGCTCTGATACCAGTTTGTTGTGAATCCTCCTCGACGATAACGGACAAACAATCTGATACCAAATCGCTCCGACCACGTGGGTCAACAAAGATCAATTGCAAATAATGATTCTCCAACGAATCGATGCGGAACAAGCTATCCAACCCAAATAGATAAATAGCAAAGCAAGAAGAAAACAAACCACAAAACAAAATGCAAAGAGAGAGACGAGAGATTTACGTGGAAACCCTTGTGGGAAAAACCACGGTCAAAGACGATCAGTCGATCCACTAGAATGAAGAACGAGATAGAGTTACAAGCAATGCCCAACTCCATCGGGATGAACTCCCTTCGCCGAGAGCACCTCCTTCTTCTCCAAAACCTCTCCAAGCCTCCACCAAGTTTTATCTTCAATGCTCTTCAATCCCCAATACCCTAGACCCCTTTATATACCAAGGGAATAGGTTACAGAAGCTTTATCCCGAGATTCCCCCAAAATAGCCAAATCTGGAAAGTCAAATCGTGCAAGACTGGGTCAAACTAGTGTCTGTTAGGCACAGTTATGCGCACGACCTGTACAAGTCGGGCGTAGGATCTCCTGTAGCTAGCTCTCGTCTTTTGCTGAAGGGCGCGTCGAGTTTCTCAGGCTCCAGGTCGTGCGCACGACCCTGATAAGTTATGCGCACGACCACCTGGGGACAGACACACCCTTTTTCAAGGACGTGTCGACAAAGTCGGAGGTCGGGTCGTGGGCACAACTTTCCCAAGTCGTGCGACGACCATTCTATAATGAACATCCACGTTATAAGAATAAAATCTAATTTGTAGTATAGACTAGGCCACATGCCATGGTGTGGCTTAGATATTGATTGATTATTTTATCACCATCAAGGTGTGGTTTTCTTATTTTGTAGGTAAGTTGACTCACTCATTATTTGATGGTAAATAGGAAATGCCATTGAAATGATCAATTTTGTCGAATTCAACACCAAAATGGGGGGCGACACGTGGCTTCAGTGGGCCCCTGTTGCTGTCATTGGAATTTAGTCGAAAAGGACGAAATGAGCCTAGTTTCAACGTCCCCCATTGTTTTGTTCGAAATTTTGGTGGGCACTCCCCATTTCGATCAAAGTCCTGGAATTGACCCGAAATCCCAAAATTTCGTCGATATCGGAACAAGTCCAGGGTTCAAACGCCCTTTCGTTTCGGTCATGGTAGAAAACCGAGATATTTCAGCAAAATTTTAGAATTTTGACCAAAATTTCAAACCATGCAGGTGTCTTCAAGCACTGTGAAATAATCACCTAAACATAGAAGCGGATTAAGTATCTGCTTAAAAGTTCATTTGGTCAATTAAAAGGTTTAAGTAGATTACAAGGTGGTTAAACTTTTACGTTGTCACCGTTAAAGATCGCATCTTTGCTGAGGGGCTTGTACATGTATTCCCCTTCCTGTAGTTATTTAAACCTTATCCATTTTTTTGGCCTAATTTGTGCTTGTTTTCAAGCAAAACTGATGCAGTACAATGCAAGGGAAACAGAAAATCAGCAGTTCAGTTGGTTAACAATGTTTCACCGTAAATTAAAGGTTTCAGGCAAGAATCTTCGTTCAAACGATCACAGGGAATGATGGCTTTTAACAATTTACTACTAGCACCGTGCAATTCTATTCTAGTTTTAAGAGTTAAAATGACCAACGCTTAAATTAAGAGGCAAAAGTTCTTCCCGCAATATCCAATACTAGTTAGCTTAATAGGCAGGAATGGACACTCAATCACTCGAAGGTGGACAGTGGCGAGCAGTTGATAACATGCTAGAGATTTGATTAATGAAACACGGGGGTACCCTGCCGAGCCAGAGCGTACCTACTGAGGAGGTGATGGCGGTGCAGGGACATTTTTTGGTGCCTCGAGGACCTCCGGGGGAGGCGATGGTGGTGCTGGAGCCTTCAGGAGTGATGAAGTCGGTGCAAGGGCCTCGTTCGTAATCGGAGTTGGGTTGGCAAGCAGGTGGAGGCAGACGGTTCTGATGTACTGGTGCGTCCGGATGCCAACGGTGATGCCAAGTGTTGATGCCGAGGCGGGCCTCAGCGTCACAAGCAATTGTGTAGGTAATACGGTCCACATACTCCTCCACGCACTCTCCTTTGTCGAACTGGAAATCAAGGAAGGGAGAGTTGATGTCGAGGTACCCGTCTTCGTCTTGAATCAAGCCATGATCTGCATCGGGATCAGCCATGCAAGCATACCGAGGGTGTACCGGGGCACAGAGTTGGGAATGGTGCGAGGTCGGGTTGGTCTCGACTCGGAGGGTCGGGGAAGGGATGGGTACAGGCCGGGTAGGGAGGGACCGGCTAGCCTGCGGGTTGGGAGAGGGAGAGGGGAAGTGCGTTAGGGGGGTTGTGTTCGTCGGGACTAGGGGATGAGGGCGTGGGCGGCGGCTGCGGCAAAGGGGGAGGGGGAAGGCCAGGAGGGGGTGGGGCTGGGGTCGGGTTGCCAGGAAGGGGAAGAGAGGAGAGAGGGTTCGGGTTGGGTCGGGACTGGGGCGGGTTACAGGGCAGGGGAGAGGAGGGGGGTCGGCCGGGCTGGGGCGCGGAGAGAGGAGGTGGGGGCCGAGGTTGAGCGTGGGGAGAGGAGTGGAGGGAGGGGGCTCATGAGGAGGGTGGGGTCGGGTTTGGTCGAGCCTGGGGGTAGATAGGGAAGGGGGGGATCGCAAGAGGGAGAGAGAGGGATCGCGGGAGTAGAGAGAAAGGGGTGATGGGCTGTAGTGTGCGCAGGGGGAAAGAAAAGGGCAAAAGAAAATAAAAGGCCAACTAGGGTTTCACACACTAGCCTGGATCTAGGGTTTCACATGCCTAGGGTTTTGGGTTTGGATCTCACACACCTCACCCTGGTTTCTCTCAACATATGTGAGGGAAAACAAAATTTTATTTCATTATTCAGTACCTCAAATGAAATGACAAGGGTCTTTATAAAGGCTTACAACGACTGGTCCACACGGCCAACAGGCGTGGTGGGACTAAACACAAGTACAGAAAATAAAGACAAAAGCAACATGGAATCAGACCGGAATAACTAATCACATCCACAAGCTAAGCTGGCGCCTCCTGCGTTGGTACACGCGGCACGGGCGCGGTTCGGTGTCGATGTCCGCATCATTCTCCCGGGGTGGGAGAGAACTCGACTCTGTCGAGTAAGGCTCGGTGCGGCTCTCGTACAGCTCCAGCAGGTCCGGGTCCAGTTGCTGAAGCTCCTGACGTTCGATCCATGCATCCTCGGAAGGAGGGCTCTCTTTCCAGCGAACCAAGTACCGCCTGGTTCCTTCGTCTCTATCAGAGACAATCTCATCATCTAGAATCTTATCAATACTCTTCGCTGTATATGGTGGGAAAATTTATGGGAGTGGAGGTAGGGTGGGGCGCTCAGGGGCTAAGTCCGAGGTAGGCTCATCCATCAGTGGATTTTGAGGGTTAAAATCTGGGCCCTTATAAGCCACCAGGTCCTCGATATTGAAGGTGCGGCTGATGCCAAAACCCTCGGGTAATTCAATAACATAAGCATTATCATTTATTTTTCTCAGAACCCGAAAAGGACCTGCACTGCGCGCATGTAGTTTCTTAACGGCTCCCGAAGGAAACCGTTTCGGACGGATCCGGACCATCACATAATCTCCCACACTGAAGGTTTGACTCGCTTCCGGGCATCGGCCCTTAATTTATAGCTCGCATTGCTCTGTTCAATTTTACTACTGATATCTTTGTGTAAATCATGCATATGGGATGCAAAAGCAGATGCCGACTAATAAATTTTATGATGCTCAGACATGGGAATGAGGTCGACTGACTACCTAGGTTTGAAACCATGCACGACTTCATGAGGACTCATACCAGTGGTCCTAGTGATAAATGTATTATATGCAAACTCGGCTATTATAGTTTCAAATCCCAACTCCCAATGTTCGCAAGAGGTTCCCCAGACTCCGATTGACTATCTCGGTTTGACCGTCGGTTTGAAGATAGAACGCTGTGGAAAATTGAAGTTCGGCTCCTAGCTTGTGCCAGGGGGTTTTTTTAGAAAAAACTGATGAACTTGACATCTTGATCAGACACAATAGTTTTGGGTAACCCATGTAACCTCACGACGCCATCGAAGAAGATTTTAGCGATACGGGAGGCATCAGATGTTTTAGAGCACGGAAGAAAGTGAGCCATTTTGGAGAAGCGGTCTACCACAACCAATACTGAATCATGTTTTCGCAGGGTTTTCAGGAGGCCGAGCACAAAGTCCATACTAATATCTTGCCAGGGGCAGTTAGGAACAGGGAGAGGGGTATACATGCTAGTGTTTTGTTTTTTTCTGTTTGGTTAACTGACAAGTATGACACCTACCCACATGTCTGGCGACATCACGCTTAAGGCTCAGCCAATTAAACCGGTACTCAACGGCCTCAATGGTTTTATCAATGCTGAAATGGCCAGTAAGACCACCCGCGTGAAGCTCCCAACAAGGAATTCACGAAGGGATGTTCAGGGGTTGCACAACTGACGGCCACGGAAGAGGTACCTGTTTTGCATGAGGTACCCGTCCATCTCTTGAACAGTCCCGCCTACCAACGAGACATAAATTTCACCGAAGTCGAGGCAGGACTCGTACTCAGTCTTCAGTTTTTCAAAACCCTCAACTGCAGTGGTCAACTTAGACAGGACAAACACACGACGACTGAGTGTGTCAACAGCATTGTTCTTTACTCCTGCCTAATGGCGCAAGTTGAAAGTGTAGTCCTGAAAGAACTCGACCCAGCGACCATGTCGTGCGTTAAACTTCTTCTGCGAATAGATATACCGCAGGGTCTCATGGTCAGAGTAGATAACAAATTCTTGCGGGAGCATATAGTGCCGCCAGTGGCGAAGCGACTGAATCACCGCATAGAATTCCTTATCATAAGTGGAGTATCGCTGGCGAGTTTTGTTCAGTTTCTTGCTGAAGTATGCGACGGGATGACCTTCTTGGGAGAGGACACCTCCTATGTCGAGTCCGGAGCCGTCACATACCACTTCAAAGACTTTGGAAAAATCTAGGAGACACATCATAGGGTCCTCAACCATTTGCTTCTTAATTTCCAGAAAAGCCCTACTGGCAGCACTCGTCCACTCAAACTCGCATTTCTTTAGACAGTCTTTGATTGGGGCAGTAATGGTACTAAATCCCTTGATGAACCTCCTGTAAAAGGTGGCGAGGCCATGAAAACTCCGGACATCACGGATGCTCTTGGGTTCAGGCCATTCTTTGATAGCGGGAACTTTCTTCGGGTTGGCAGAAACCCCGTTGACAAAGACGACAAAGCCGAGGAAGTGGACTTCGGTGGCAAGAAAGGTGCACTTCTTAGGATTTGCGTATAGCTCTTCCTTCCTCAGCATGGCGCAAACTTACCGAAGGTGGTCTAAATGTTGTGCCCGAGACTGGCTATAGGTGAGTATGTTATCAAATTACACCACAAGGAACTTTCCCATAAAAGGGCGGAGGACTTGTGTCATGACTCTCATGAAGGTGCTTGGCGCATTGGCTAGTCCAAACATCATAACCATCCATTCGTACAGTCCGTCCTTGGTCTTAAACGTCGTTTTCCACTCTTCTCCAGGGCGGATGCGAATCTGGTGGTAGCCCCTCTTCAGGTTGACCTTGGAAAAGACTGTGGCTCTAGACATCATGTCTAACAGGTCATCCGGACAAGGGATGAGGAAACGGTATTTGACCATTATCTTGTTGATGGCGTGGCTATCCACGCACATACGTCAGGTTCCATCCTTCTTGGGCGTAAGTAAAGCGGGGACCGCGCAAGGGCTCATGCTCTCTTTGATGAAACCTTTCCTTAATAATTCATCAACTTGTCGTTTCAGCTCGGCATGCTCCGTAGGGTTCATCCTGTAGTGGGGCAGGTTGGGAAGGCTTGCCCAGGGACCAAATCAATGGCGTGTTGTATGTCACGCATTGGAGGCAATTGGTCTGGGAGGTCCTCGGGGAAGACATTAGATAACTCTTTAGCACAGGAGCAATCTTTGGAGGAATCACTTGGGTCGACTATTTAGGAATTTCCCAGGCTGTAAGGATCATGACTGGAGCTCCTTTCTCCATCTCGATGCCCAACTCCTTGGCACCGATGTAACTGACGTGGCTGGTTTTCTTGGTGGGGGTGGACTGTTGCGCAGGCTGACTATTCTTGGGTTGAGAGGGCAACAATTTGATTTTCTTGCCCTCATGTTCAAACAGGCACATGTTAGATTGGTTATAGATGAGAACATTATTATCGAAAAGCCAAGGTCGTCCCAGTATGACTTGACCCACATCCATGGTCAAGATGTCACACCAGATCTTCTCCTGGTAGGCATTGAAGTTTATAGGGATCAAACATCATTGCTTAACCTCCATTGCCGTAGAGTTGATCCAGGAAACTTGGTATGGTTGAGGATGGGGAACTGCCTTCAATCCAGTCTTAGAGATCACAACAGAGGATACTGCGTTGACACAACTTCCACTGTCGATAATTACTTTACAGTTTTTGTCCCTAATCCTGGTGAAGGTGTGAAAGATATTGGTATGCCTCCAGTCATCTTGCTCTTTAAGTTGGGACAAGGCGCACCTCACAACTGACAATTTGGTGGGCGTCGCATACCTAAGGCAACCTAGCGTGGGGTCACCTTCATCATCATCGAAGTCTTCTTCGTCCTCATCGGCCTGGTACACGAAACCGTCAATCTCCGACTCTAGTGCTTTAACAGGTGTGCCATCAATGATGTTAATTTTGACGGGGCTACGACAGTTCGCAGCCACATGTCCATAGCCTTGGCACTTGTAGCACTTGATGAGGGGACTGACTTTGGAGAAGTCCCTCTCAAGGCCCTTCCCACGGTTGTCTTTCTCATTGTTCCGACTTGTAGAGTCGGCTCGTTGTTGAGATTGGTTGGGGTAGGACCGACTTGGGTAGTTGCTCGAGGAGGACCGAGGGGCATTGCTCCGGGAATCTTGGCCCCGATGGGAGTGGTTGGACCTAATGCTATCGAGATCTTAAACTAAGGCGTAGGCTCTCTCTAGTTCTGTAACATCTCGGGCAAGGAGCTCATTCCTCAGGTCTTCTCTTAGACCTGACTGAAAATGGGATAGGACCTGAACAGGAGTTTCAGTTCTGAGGACATTGCAGTGAGTCAAGAACTCGTCGAATTTGGCGACATAGTCCCTAGCTGATTTGTTGCCTTGGGTGAATTGATGCCATTGATCCAAGAGGCGCGCCTGATAGGATGGAGTCACGTATTTGCCCTTCAGTTCATTCTTCATTGCGACCCAAGTGTCGATGGGATCTTAGGTTCGAACAACTCTTAAAGCTTCAACATTGGTCCAGTACTGGCTGGCAGGTCCACTAAGCTTCATGGCAGCGAATCACACTTTCCGCGGTTCGATTAAAGGGTACTAGGCAAAGTATTTGTCTATGGACTGGAGTCAATCCAAAAAGAATTGGGGATCGTGCTTGCCATCAAAAGAGGGCACCTATAACAGGATGCTCCTGAGATACTATTCATCCGGGTCTTGATTGTTCTGCCAAGGTAGAAATCTTGAGGGTCCAGGGGTGGTGGGGCCTGAGATGGCGCTTGGTCCAGGCGGTCAAATCGGGCATTGGTGTCGTGCTGGTAAGCCACGAAATTTTGGTTCATGGTGGCGATCCCCGGAGCTAACTCATCGAGTGTCCTAACTAGGGTGTCGGGATCCATGTTGCAACTATCAGACTCACTAGACTCTCCTAATAGGTATAGCCTACCCCTACGGGTTGGCGTGCATGCACAATGACAATCGATGCAAATGAAATGAGGGCATAAAAAAAAAATGTAGGGTGTCCTATTTAAAGGCTACAACCATACTCTGATACCAAAATTAATGCAGTACAATGGAAGGGAAACAGGAAATCAGCAGTTCAGTTGGCTAACAATGTTTCACCGTAAAGTAAAGGTTTAAGGCATGAATCTTTGTTCAGACGATCACAGAGAATGATGGCTTTTAACAATCTACTACTACCACCGTGCAATTCTATTCCAGTTTTAAGAGTTAAAATGACCAACGCTTAAATTAAGAGGCAAAAGTTCTTCCCACAATATCAAATATTAGTTAGCTTAATAGGCAGGAATGAACACTCAATTGCTCGATGGTGGACAGTGTCAATCAGCTGATAACATGCTAGTGATTTGATTAATGAAACACTGGGGTACCCTGCTGGGCAAGAGCGTACCTACTGAGGAGGTGATGGCTGTGCGGGGACATTTTCTGGAACCTTGAGGACCTCCGGGAGAGGCGATGGCGATGCCGGAGCCTCTGGGGGCGATGAAGTCGGTGCAGGGGCCTCGTTCGTAACCGAAGTTTGGTTGGCAAGTAGGTGGAGGCAAACGATGTTCCGATGTACTGGCGCGTCCGGATGCCAGCGGCGATGCCACGCGCTAATGCCGAGGTGGGCCTCGGCGTCACAAGCAACTGTGTAGGTCATATGGTCCACATACTCCTCCACGCTCTCTCCTTCGTCGAACTGGAAATCAAGGAAAGGAGAGTTGATGTCGAGGTACCCGTCTTCGTTTTGAATCAAGCCGAGATCTGCATCGGGATCAGCCATGCAAGCATACCAAGGGTGTATCGGGGCATGGAGTCGGGTATGGTGCGAGGTCGGGTTGGCGTCGATTCGAAGGGTCGAGGAGGGGATGGGTACAGGCCGGGTAGGGAGGGACCGGCTAGCCTGCGGGTTGGGAGAGGGAGAAGGGAAGTGGGTTAGGGGAGTCGGGTTCGTGGGGACGAGGGGATGAGAGGCGAGGAGGGAGGGGCGTGAGCGGCGGCTGGGGTAAGCTGCGGCAAAGGGGGGGAAGGCCGGGAGGGGATGGGCTGGGGTCGGGTTGCCGGGAAGGGGAGAAGAGGAGAGAGGGTTCGGTTTGGATCAAGCCTGGGGCGGGCTACAGGGCAAGGCAGGGGAGAGGATGGGGGTCGGCCGGGCTGGTGCGCGGAGAGAGGAGGTGGGGGCCAAGATTGAGCGCGGGGAGAGGAGTGAAGGGAGGGGGCTCGGGAGGAGGGTGGGGTCGGGCCTGGGGGTAGAGAGGGAGGGGGGGATCGCAAGAGGGAGAGAGAGGGATCGCAGGAGGAGAGAGAGAGGGGTGATGGGCGGCGGTGTGGGCAGGGGGAAAAAAAAAGGGCAGAAGAAAATAAAAGGCCAACTAGGGTTTCACACACTAGTCTGGACCTAGGGTTTCACATACCTAGGGTTTTGGGTTGGGTCTCACACACCTCACCTTGGTTTCTCTCAACATATGTGGAGGGAAAACAAAATTTTATTTCATTATTCAGTACCTCAAATGAATTGAGAAGGGCCTTTATAAAGGCTTACAACGACTGGTCCACATGGCCAATAGGCGAGGTGGGACTAAACACAAGTGCAGAAAATAAAGACACAAAAGCAACATAGGATCAGACCGGAACAACTGATCACATCCACAAGCTAAGATGGCGCCTCCTGCACTGGTACACGCGCCACGGGCGTGGTTCGGTGTCGATGTCCTCATCAAAAACATATATTTTTCACTTCATATATAATTAATTTTCAGTGTACAGTGCACACTGTCTTTGTGCTGCTTGATTGAGCAAAGACTATTCATTGCCTTAGTACTGCAGTGCTATCTCAGATGTTTTTTGAATTAAAGTGGTCAGATTTCATTGGTAGGTTGTAATTTTCATTTGGATGGCAGGTTCCATCAGCTTAGACAATCTTACATACATTTCGAGCAAATATTTAGGCTGCTGCTAGTGAAGATTTATCACTTGCTGAGTATACATTTCTGTTTTACAAATAGAGCTGATAGTATCTTCATATATCCATGTCTGCAGGTTTTTGGTATCCATATAGGAATATTTTTTCTGTCATTGATGAAGTCGGTATCTGCCCTTTTACTGAGTGGACTAGATCAGCACATTACTCTCCAGAGGGCATGGAGGTACTATCTTTTTGTATGCCATTGGCAGCTGCAAGCCTGCAACCATGTTCGCCTAGGGTGGTGCCTAGGCATTTTAGACCCCCCAGCGATGAAATTTCTTGGGCGGCCACCTGGCACCTGACCGCGTAGGCCTCCTGGCGCTTGCGAAAATTTTCGTAGGTGGATTCACTAGATCCTATTTTATTACAAGACAGTGATGATTGCAATGAATGACTTGCTAGGAAAATGCAACCACTCCGGGATCATGTTTATGATGATAATGATTAACGTGAGGTCTTGTTGCTGAGTATAGTGGATCAAATGAAGGACGAAGAAGTTATAGTAAATCATCACAAATGAATAGAGGAGGGAGAAGCGCATGGACACAAGCACTTGAAGATGAGAAAGAATTCTCAGATGACTCCCAAGATTCGGATCAAGAAGAATATATTGATGTTGGTGGTGATTCTGAAGGGGTGATCGTGTCTCAAATGAAATATACCATCCTGAAAATGATTTAATTTTTGATGTATTGATTTTAATGAGCTTTTGGTTATTTTTTGGTTCTTTATATTTTGTCGAGCCACTAAACTTTCTTACATCGACGGCTTCTATTTTGATTTTCATTGACTAATTTCATCTACCTGGGTACTTAAAAATTTTAATTTTACATTGTTTGTCATTCTTAAATTCTTTTTTGTAAGAAAAATATCATATAATTTATGGTAGGGAAAGCTATATATATATATATATATATATATATATATATATATATATATATATATATATATATATAGGGATGATAAAATGCGACGTGCGGTGTCGTACGGCAGTCGTTTAATGCACCCGTTGCGTGCGTGCGATGCACGCATCGGTGCATCAGATGGCTGCGGTGTGACACCGCACGCCGCATCCTAACACGCCCCTATATATATATATATATATATATATATATATATATATATATATAAAGAGAGAGTGATGGGGACATCGAGCAGCGCCCATGGCGCGTGTACCAGCGCAGGAGGCGCCACCTGAGCCTATGGCTCTGATCAGGCATTCAGAACCATCATGGTTGTTTTCCTTGTTGCATTATGTTATTTAGTCCCACCTCGATTTTCGAGGATTTTTGTTTACTGTTGTAGGCCTTTATATAGGCCTGCCCATTGGTCATGTAAGGGGACTGAATAATGAAATGAAATTTTGTTTTTCCTCTACACATGTTGAGAGAAACCAGGGTGAGGTGTGTGAAATCCCAATCCCAAACCCTAGGCGTGTGAAACCCTAGGTGGGTACTAGGCGTGTGAAACCCTAGCCCAACCCTTACCTCATCCCCTCCTCTCCCCTGCGCCCAGCCCCGCCTCCCCTTCCTTCCCCTCCACCGGCCATCAGCCCGTGCCCCTTCCCCCTCCCCTCCCCTCCCTTCCTTCCCTTCTTCTCGACCGGCCTGCCCCACCGGTGCCACCCCCCCTTGCCCCGCGCCCCCCACCACCGGCCACCACCCTCCATCCCCGCGCCGCAGCCCCGCTTTCCCCCCTTCTCCTGTGGCTGGTCCGACCCGACCACCCCACCCTGCCCTCGGCACCGCCCGACCCGACCCCGACCCCCTCCCCTCCTCCCGGCGTTGCAGCCCGACCCGACCCCGATCCCCTCCCTCCTCCCTCATCCGGCCGGCCCGATCCCCACCCCCTCCCGGTCCGATCCCAACCCCCCCTATTCCGCCCGACCCTTCCCTCTCTCTTCTGCTGCGCCTAACAGCCGATCCCCCCCCCCCCTTTTTGTCCTCTCCCCGTGATCCAACCCCAAGCCAACCTGATCCCACCCAAACCCGACCCGGTTCCTCCTGCCCCCCTACCCATACCATCTCTCACCCGATCCCCCTCACACCCCTTTTGGCGTCGCACCTCCGGCACCCTCGGCATGCGTGCAGGGCCGGACCCGATGGGGATAACGGTATGACCCCGGACACGGACGGATACCTCGACATCAACTTCCCCTTCCTCGGACGAAGGAGAGAGCGTGGAGGAGTGTGTGGCCTGTGACGTTGGCGTTCCCGCACCGCCATCACTTCCCCAGTAAGGACTTCCCTACCGGCAAGGTACCTCTATGTTCCATCAGTCCAATCTCCAGTTTATTATCTGTGCCGACTGCTGTCCATCTTCGTGAGGTTGTGCGTCCCTACCTGCCTGTTAAGTTCATTAGCATTTGATATTGCGGGACGGACTCTTGCCGTTTAATTTAAGCATTATTCATTGTAATTCTTAGAACTGATATCGAACTGCCTGATACGAGTAGTTTCTCTAAAAACCTATCACTCCCTGCTGACGGTTTGAGTAAAATTTCCTACCTGAAACTCTTAATTCATAGCGGAACACTGCTAGTACAATTAGACTACTGATTTCCTGTTCACCTGCATTGTTTTGCATCATTTTTGGTATCAGAGCATGGTTGTAGGTAGGAACTGTCATGCATCTAGAAAAATTTTCTTTTAACTTTTGCATTTGATTGCCATATTTAACAAAAAAAAAAAAATCAGCATGCATCATGTTGTGAGTTAGTCTTTGCATGCCAACCCCTGAGGTAGGTCCTATCTGTTAGGAGAGTCGAGTGAGTCGGACAATATGGATCCCGATGTCTTAACTAGGGCACTTGCCGAGTTAGCCCAAGGAATAGCAACTATAAACCAGAACCTCACCGCTTGTCAGCGTGACACCAATGGCCGTTTTGACCGTCTGGACCAAGCTCCACCGCTAGATCCACCACCCCTAGACCCTCAAGATTTTCGGCCACCTTGGCAGAACAATCAAGACCCGGATGAACAGTATCTCCGGAGCATCAGGTTAGAGGTGCCCTCTTTCGATGGCCGGCACGATCCCCAATTCTTTTTGGACTGGCTCCAGTCCATGGACCGATACTTTGCCTGGTACCCTTTAACCGAACCGCGAAAAGTACAATTCGCTGCCATGAAGCTTAGTGGACCCGGCAGCCAATACTGGACTAATGTAGAAGCCTTGAGAGCCGCCAAAACTCAGGACCCCATTGATACTTGGGTCGCCATAAAGAATGAGCTAAAGGGCAAGTATGTGCCCCCATCATATCGAGCCCACCTATTGGACCAATGGCACCAATTCACCCAAGGCAACAAATCAGCCAGGGACTATGTCACCAAATTCGACGAGTTCCTAACTCGCTGCAATGTCCTCAGAACAGAAACCCCTGCCCAGGTCCTGGCACGTTTTCGATCAGGTTTGAGAGAAGACCTGAGAAGTGAGCTCCTTGCCTGAGATGTTACAGAGTTGGAAAGAGCCTATGTCTTAGTTCAGAACCTCGATAGCATTAGGTCCAACCATTTCCATCGGGATCAAGATTCCCGAAGCAAAGTCCCTCGGCCCTTCTCGAACAACTACCTAAGTCGGCCCTACCCTAACGAATCCCAACCAAGAGCCGACTCCACCAGTAGAAGCAATGAGAGAGAGACAACCATGACAAGGGCCCTGAGAAAGACTTCTCCAAAGCAAGTCCCCTCATCATGTGTTGTAAATGCCAAGGCTACGGACATGTGGCCGCAAACTGTGCAAGCCATGTCAAATTCAACATTATTGATGGCAATCTCATTGAAGTGATAGATGCCAGAGAGGCAGAATTCGTCTATCAAGCTGAAGAAGAAAATAGAGACTTTGATGATAATGACGAAGTCATCTTGAGTTCCCTTAGACCAATGTCATCTCCCTCTATGTCAGTTGTTAGGTGCGCCCTGTCTCAACCCAAGGATCAAGATAACTGGAGGCGTACTGCCATTTCCCACACGGCCAAGAAGATTGGGGATAAGAACTGTAAGGTCATCGTTGATAGCAGCAGTTGTATCAATGCTGTGTCATCAACCATGATCTCTAAGACTGGCCTCAAGGCCGTCCTCCACTCTCGACCCTATCAGGTCCCCCGGATCAATTCGACCACCCTGGAGGTCAAGCAACGGTGCCTTCTCCCCATAAACTTCAATGTTTACCCAGACAAAACATGGTGTGATATTTTGACCATGGATGCGGGTCAAGTCATTCGGGGACGACCTTGTCTGTTTGACAATAATGTTCTTATTTATGGCCGTTCGAACATGTGCCTATTTGAGCATGAGGACAAGAAGGTCAAATTGGGTCCCTGCCAACCTAAGAGTAGTCAGGCCGAACAGCAATCAACTCTAGCTAAAAAGATTTTCAAGGAGCATGATTTGGTCCTAATCTTCGTAGACCGATTTTTTGAGATGATCCATTTCCTCCCTTGTTCCAAGACGTCTGATGGCGTCATGAAGTTACACGGATTGCCTGAAATCATGCCCAACAAGGATGTCAAGATCATCAGTTTTTGTTGGAAAATCCCATGGCACAAGCTGGGCACCAGGCTTCAGTTCTCCACTACCTTCCATTCCCCGACCAATGACCAGACTGAAGTTGTCAATAGGAGTCCGGGAAACCTTGTCCGTACCTCGATGGGTGAACACGTTAAGACTTGGGATCTGAAACTGTCAATAGCCGAGTTTGCATATAATACATCTATCAATAGGTCCACCGGTATGAGTCCTCATGAAGTCATGCGTGGGTTCAAACCTAGGCAACCAGTCGATCTTATTCCCATGTCTGAGCATCATAGAATTTCCGAGTCGGCATCTGTTTTTGCATCTCATGTGCATGATCTACATATGGAAATCAGTAAAAAAATTGAATAGAGCAATGCGAGCTATAAATTAAGGGCCGATGCCCGGAAGCGAGTTTAGACTTTCAGTGTGGGAGATTATGTGATGGTCCGGGTTCGTCCGGAACGACTTCCTTCGGGAGCCGTTAAGAAACTACAGGCACGCAGTGCAGGTCCTTTTCGGGTTCTAAAAGAAATAAATGATAATGCTTATGTTATTGAATTACCCAAGGGTTGTGGCATCAGTCCCACCTTCAATATTAAAGATCTAGTGGCTTATAATGGCCCATATTTTAACCCTAGAAATCCGCTGATAGTTGAGCCTACCCTGGACCCAGCCCCTGAGTGCCCCTCCCTACCCCCACTCCCAGAAATATCCCCACCATATACAGCAAAAGGCATTGATAACATTCTGGATGACGAGATTGTCTCTAGTAGAGACGGTAGAATCCGGCGGTACCTGGTTTGCTGGAAAGGAAGGCCCCATTCTGAGGACGCGTGGATTGAGCATCAGGGACCCCAGCAGATGGACCCAGACCTGCTGGAGCTGTACGAAAGCCGCACCGAGCCTTACTCGACGGAGTCGAGTTCTCGCCCACCCCGGGAGAATGATGGGGACATCGAGCAGCGCCCATGGCGCGTGTACCAGCGCAGGAGGCGCCACCTGAGCCTATGGCTCTGATCAGGCATTCAGAACCATCATGGTTGTTTTCCTTGTTGCATTATGTTATTTAGTCCCACCTCGATTTCCGGGGATTTTTGTTTGCTGTTGTAGGCCTTTATATAGGCTTGCCCATTGGTCATGTAAGGGGTCTGAATAATGAAATGAAATTTTGTTTTCCCTCTACACATGTTGAGAGAAACCAGGGTGAGGTGTGTGAAACCCCAATCCCAAACCCTAGGCGTGTGAAACCCTAGGTGGGTACTAGGCGTGTGAAACCCTAGCCCAACCCTTACCTCATCCCCTCCTCTCCCCTGCGCCCAGCCCCGCCTCCCCTTCCTTCCCCTCCACCGGCCACCAGCCCGTGCCCCTTCCCTTTCCTTCCCCTCCACCGGCCACCAGCCCGTGCCCCTTCCCCCTCCCCTCCCCTCCCTTCCTTCCCTTCTTCTCGACCGGCCTGCCCCACCGGTGCCACCCCCCCTTGCCCCGCGCCCCCACCACCGGCCACCACCCTCCATCCCCGCGCCGCAGCCCCGCTTTTCCCCCCTTCTCCTGTGGCTGGTCCGACCCGACCACCCCACCCTGCCCTCGGCACCGCCGGCTCGACCCGACCCCGACCCCCTCCCCTCCTCCCGGCGTTGCAGCCCGACCCGACCCCGATCCCCTCCCTCCTCCCTCATCCGGCCGGCCCGATCCCCACCCCCTCCCGGTCCGATCCCAACCCCCCCTATTCCGCCCGACCCTTCCCTCTCTCTTCTGCTGCACAGCCTGCACCTAACAGCCGATCCCCCCCCCCCTTTTTGTCCTCTCCCCGTGATCCAACCCCAAGCTAACCTGATCCCACCCAAACCCGACCCGGTTCCTCCTACCCCCCCTACCCATACCATCTCTCACCCGATCCCCCTCACACCCCTTTCGGCGTCGCACCTCCGGCACCCTCGGCATGCGTGCAGGGCCGGACCCGATGGGGATCACGGTATGACCCCGGACACGGACGGATACCTCGACATCAAATTCCCCTTCCTCGGACGAAGGAGAGAGCGTGGAGGAGCGCGTGGCTTGTGACGGCGTTCCCGCACCGCCATCACTTCCCCAGTAAGGACTTCCCTACCGGCAAGGTACCTCTATGTTCCATCAGTCCAATCTCCAGTTTATTGTTTGTGCCGACTGCTGTCCATCTTCGTAAGGTTGTGCGTCCCTACCTGCCTGTTAAGTTCATTAGCATTAGATATTGCGGGACGGACTCTTGCCGTTTAATTTAAGCATTATTCATTGTAATTCTTAGAACTGATATCGAACTGCCTGATACGAGTAGTTTCTCTAAAAACCCATCACTCCCTGCTGACGGCTTGAGTAAAACTTCCTACCTGAAACTCTTAATTCATAGCGGAACACTGCTAGTACAATTAGACTACTGATTTCCTGTTCACCTGCATTGTTTCGCATCAGAGAGAGAGAGAGAGAGAGAGAGAGTGGGCAGGGAGCCTGCACCTGAGATGTAGCTTTGTTGCTGCACCTCTCGCTTGTTTACCACCCTAGAAGTTTTAGAATTTGATGATTTTTGGTGGATGTGTTGTCTAGGGTAAGGTGATCATCCTCACCAAAAATCAGCAAATTCTAAAACTTATAGGGTCATCAAATATGCTAGGCAAAATTAACGGTTACAGTGAACGATCGATAAATGTTCGAACATTTGATGGCCCTAGAAGTTTTAGAATTTACAGATTTTTTGTGAGGATGATCACCTTACCCTAGAGAACACATGCACCAAAAATCACCAAATTTTAAAACTTCTAGGATGGTAAACTACGCCTGAGGTGCAGCAACGATGCTGCACCTCAGGTCTAGGCTCCCTTTTCCCATATATATATATATAGGGGGCGGGGAGCCTGCACCCGAGGTGCAGCAACGACGCTGCACCTCTTGCTTGTTTACCTCCCTAGAAGTTTTGGAATTTGATGAAATTTGGTGAGGGTGTTGTCTAGGGTAAGATGATCATCCTCACCAATTTTCATCAAATTCCAAAACTTCTAGGGGGATCAAATAGTCCAAGCAAAATCTGCAGATTTTAAGGGTGACTGCGGACGACTGATGTTGCTTCGACCATTTGACCCCCCTAGAAGTTTTGGAATTTGATGAAAATTGGTGGGGATGATCATCTTACCCTAGACAACACCCTCACCAAATTTCATCAAATTAAAAAACTTCTAGGATGATAAAACAATGCTTGAGGTGCAGCAACGACGCTGCACCTCAGGTCTAGGCTCCCCTTTCCTATATATATATATATATATATATATATATAGAGAGAGAGAGAGAGAGAGAGAGAGAGAGAGAGGCGTGTTAGGCTGCGACGTGCGGTGCGTGTGGCGTCGCACCGCAGCCGTCTGATGCACCGCTGCGGTGCGTGCGATCCACGCAGCGGTGCATCAGACGGCTGCGGTGCGACACCGCACGCCGCATTTTATCATTTCTCTCTCTCTTTCTATATATATATATATATATATATATTGTGACAAACCCTAGAAAAAAGAGAAGAAGAGAGAAGGAGAGAAGGAGAGCTAGGGTTTGGGGAGAGAATGGAATGAATCTCTCATTAGGCCAATTGCCAATATAAGGTGAATACATGTGAGTCATATATACCCTAAGTGTATGTATATACACTAATACATCTTAACACCCCCCCTCAAACTCAGGGTGGATCATGCACCAAGAGTTTGGCAATCAAAGACCGAAAACGTGGTGTAGGATGTGACTTCGTGAAGAAGTCTGCGATCTGCTCTGCTGAGGGAATGAAAGGTAGTGAGATTGTCATGGCCTCATACTCCTGTCGGACGAAGTGACAGTCAATCTCGATGTGCTTTGTCCTTTCATGAAAAACCGGGTTGCTAGCAATCTGAATAGCACTCCGGTTATCACAGTGAAGTGGAGTAGGCTCGGAGAAAGCAACACCGAGATCACTGAGGAGACGTCGAAGGTGAACTATCTCCTTAGTCGTGGAGGCCATGGCCCTGTACTCAGCCTCAGTGCTAGAGAGAGACACCACTTTCTGCTTCTTGCTGCGCCAGGATATCAGAGAGTCGCCGAGAAACAAACAGTAACCAGTGGTGGAGCGGCGTGCAGTCGGATCTCCAGCCCAGTCTGCATTTGAGTAGGCTCTAAGTCTGAGAGAGGAGGACGATGATAGAAACAAAGAGCGAGTAACTGTCCCTCTGAGGTACCGGAGGATCCGAAGAAGAGCACCGTAGTGAACTGAGTGTGGAGCTGCAACAAATTGACTGACAATGCTGACAGCGTGTGCAATGTCAGGCCGAGTGATGCAGGGATAGACGAGCTGTCCCACAATCTGCCTGTACCGAGTGGGATCTGAAAGAGGAACTCCATCTGTAGGACATAGCTTCGAGTGAAGCTCAAGAGGGGTGTCTACTGTGCGGTCATCTGTGAGGGCAGCACGACTAAGAATGTCTGAAAGGTACTTCTGCTGAGAGAGCAGAATGCCATCTGTACTGTATGCTACCTCAAGACCAAGAAAATAGCGAAGCGTACCCAAATCCTTCATCTGAAATTGGTTCCTCAAGTGCTGCTGAAGACTAGCAATCGCAGCAGAGTCATCTCCAGTGATGATCATGTCGTCCACGTATAGCAGTAGAATCGCCCGGCCCTGCGGGGACGACCTGACAAACAGAGAATGGTCCTGACTGCTCTCTGAATAACCAAGTTCCCGGACAGCATGGCGGAACCGCTCAAACCAGGCACGAGGAGCTTGCTTGAGCCCATAAATGGCCCGACGAAGACGACACACGTGCTGAGAAGGAACACGGAGACCAGGAGGAGGATCCATGTAGACAGTCTCAGACAGGTCACCGTGGAGAAAGGCATTTTTCACGTCCATCTGAAGAAGGGCCCATCGATGAACAGCTGCAACTGCCAAAAGAGTGCGAACAGTGGTCATCTGAGCCACCGGAGCAAAGGTCTCCTCGTAGTCAACGACATACTCTTGAGTAAATCCACGAGCCACTACCCGAGCCTTGTGACGCTCAATGGATCCATCAGGGCGGTGCTTGACCTTATAAATCCACTTGCAGCTGACAGGCTTAACGCAGAGGGCAGAGGGACAACATCCCAGGTATGAGTCTGCTGAAAGGCCTGAAACTCCTCATCCATAGCCTGACGTCACTGAGGAAACTGAACTGCCTCAGAGTAGGATCGGGGCTCCTGATCTGCGTGCACAGCAGTAAGAAAGGCAGTAAACTGAGGCGAGTAACTGCATACAGAGGCAAAGCCAAAACGATCAGGAGGGCCAGTGTCGTGGCTAAAACGGTCAGGCGGGTGACGCTGGCGCGAAGGGTAGCGAGGCGGGCCTGGATCCACGACTGGCAACGACGGAGCAGGCACAGGAGGCGAAAGACTAGGAGTGACCTCAACAGCAGGAGAGCCGGCATCCGTTGAGAAGGAAGGACACGGAGACACAGGGGTAGACCGGCGAGAGTAGACCTGAGGAAATGGAGAGACAACCCGGGGAGGAGAGAGAGGCACGGGCAGAGAGGAGGAAGCCTCGGAGGAGTCCCCTTGAGACGCTGGGGAAACAACTGACAAAGGATCCCGTGGTGCCGAGGGAGCTGGAGGTGGGGAAGGGGCTGACGGATTCGGGGGGACTAGAGAGGCCGACGAGGGAGGCATAGATGTCGATGATGGAGGAGAAGAGACCTCGAGGAAGGTGAGATCCTGAGCTTCAGGAGAGTAGTAGGGCGTATCCTCGACAAAGGAGACGTGTCGAGAAATACGCAAGCGACGAGCAACAGGGTCATAGCAGCGGTACCCCTTGTGCTCAGTACTGGTCCCAAGAAGAATGCACTTAGCTGCCTGAGCAGACAGCTTTGTGCGCTCATGGAGAGGAAGAAGAACAAAACAGGTGCACCCAAAAGTGCGAAGAGGGCTGTAGTCAGGAGTGGTAGAAAGGAGACGCTCATGAGGAGATAAGTCGTCTGGAAGAACTGACGAAGGAGTGATGTTAATGAGCTGGACTGAGGTGAGGAGAGCCTCAGCCCAGAAGCGCCGATGAACAGAACCAGAAAGAAGGAGAGCACGAGTAGTAGCAAGAATATGGCGATGCTTGCGCTCAGCAACACTATTCTGCTCATGGATGTGAGGACACGAGTGCTGGAAAATAGTCCCATGGGACTGAATAAGGCCGTGCATAGCGGTGGATAGATACTCAAGGGCATAATCAGATCGAAAGATCTTGATGCGCCGACTAAACTGCGTGTGAATCATGGAGGTGAAGTCCTTATAGACTTGGAGGATATTCGATCGATGGCGAAGAAGGTAGACCCACGTGTAACGACTGTAATCATCCACAAACGAGACATAATATAAATATCCAGTCATAGAGGGGAGAGGAGAGGGGCCCCAGATATCAGAGTGAACAAGATCAAAAGGAGCAGAGCTCTGAGAAGTACTTGATAAAAAAGGAAGGGCAGCAGCTTTTGCAAGCTTGCAGCCAGTACAAGTAGATAAAGAGGAAAAAGGACCACGACCTAGAGCTCCAGAATGGAGTAATCTCTTAAGTCGCGGTTCCGACACATGACCTAGTCTCCTATGCCACAGGTCGGCATTAGGAGAGACAACTCCACAAAACCCAGATGATGACGGATCCAAAGAGTGAAGAAACTCCATCTTGTAGAGCCCGCCTGCCCTACGACCTGCTCCAATCGGTCGGCCAGTACGCAGATCCTGCACAGAACAAGCGGAAGGGGTAAATGTCACAGAGCAGCCAGAGTCACACAAAGCACTAACAGAAATCAGGTGCATGTGGAGTGTGGGAGCATGAAGCACAGAGGATAAGGAGAGATTGCAAGCAGGGGCGGAGGCTGAAGTAATGGATCCAGACTGTGAGATGGCTAAGCGAGAACCATCTGCAGTGTGGATCGGTGGCAGGTGTGGCGCAGGCTGACAGGCAGTGAGCAAGGAGGCATCCAGAGTCATGTGGTGTGAGGCGCCCGAATCCAGTATCCAAACAGTGGGACTACCAGAAGAGGCAGAGAAGGCTGAGGCGCTGGAAGGTCCAGGAGTAGCGGCAGACTGCTGAGAAAGTCTAAGCTGAGCTAGTTCTTCACGAATAGACTGTAGATCGCCAGCTGTGACGGAAGAGGCAGCAGCAGCAGTAGGAACAGGGCGACCACGACCTCGAGCTCGTCCTCGACCTTGATCTCTGTAGGTAGGACGCTTCTCTGGATGAAGTGAGAAGCAAGTGTCCACGAAGTGGCCCGGTGTCTGACAGTGAGTGCAGAATGGTCTACCATGGGAGGCATTAGCTGGTGGGCCTGAGATCGACGGCGGGGCAGCAGCAAGAACACCCTGAAGACCGGATGGAAGGGGTAAGGCCCTGGAGGCAAGAGTACGCAGACGAGTCTCCTCGGCGACCAGCTCAGCCACAGCCTCATCAAGACGAGGAAGGCTGTCCCGGTGAAGAAGCTGACCGGCCAGAGACTGAACTCTGGTCGTAGGGCAGCGAATAGCTGATAGAGCTGAAGACGCTCCCGGTAGAACTGATACTCGACAGCACGAGACAGGTCAGGAACGAGAGCGAGGTCCTGAAGATCACGGCAATAGGAGCGCATCTGACAGTAAAACTGTTGGACCTTCAACTCTCCCTGCTGTGTTGACTGGGACTGTGTGAGAAGCTGATACTCACGTGCTTCGCTCTTCTCAACAAAGCGAGCAGTGAGCTGTCCCCAAATCGCTGCAGAAGTGGCAAGCCCAACCATGTCCCGGCGAAGAGAACGATCCACTGATGCAACAAGGTATGCCTTGATGCGCTGATCGCGAAGACGCCAGGGACCGTATTCTGTATCGGAAGCAGAAAGTATGGAAGATCCATCAAGGTGTCCTCGAAGATTGCGACCCTCAAGGGTGGATTCCACCGTGGCTGACCATGCCGGCCAATCTGAGGCCTCTTGGAGAAGAAAGTCGGTGGCGAGCGGAAGGAAATCCCGTGGAATCTCATAGGACGCCACCGGATGAGACGGCGGAGTCGTCATCGAGGAAGTCGAGGACATGCCCGGAGAGAGAGAGGGCGCAAAGAGCTAGCTGCGGGTCTGCCCCTGGATCCGCGAGATCGGCGGTCGCGAGCGCAGGATCCGCGTCCGGTGCAGGGAGCCGCGAGCACGAGCGAGCGGCAGGCTCGAGCGTCCGGTGCAGCGAGCGGCAGGCTCGAGCGTCCGGCTGGCGCGGGACTTGGTTGGCGCGGGTCGCGCGGATCGCTGGCTCGGGACAAGCTGGATGGCAGATCGCGAGCAGGGCTGGCGCGGGACTTGGTTGGCAGATCGCGAGCAGGGCTGGAGCGGAGCGGAGCGGGCGCGGGATCGTGAGCAGGGCTGGCGCGGGATCGCGAGCAGGGCAAGCGGATCTGGCGCGGATCGTGATCGCGATCTCGATCGCGAGGGGCTGGAGCAGGGCTGGAGCAGAGCGGACGCGATCAACCTTGCTCGAGCAGATCGGTAGATCGCGAGGAGACAAGGGAGCAGATCGGCAGATCGCGAGGAGACAAGGGAGCCGTTGACGACGCCGGCGATCAACCTTGCTCTGATACCATGTGACAAACCCTAGAGGAAGAGAAGAAGAGAGAAGGAGAGAAGGAGAGCTAGGGTTTGGGGAGAGAATGGAATGAATCTCACATTAGGCCAATTGCCAATATAAGGTGAATACATGTGAGTCATATATACCCTAAGTGTATGTATATACACTAATACATCTTAACATATATATATATATATATATATATATATATATATATATATATATATATATATATATATATATATATATAGGGTTAGGATCCTGTGCCTTAAATTTTTGCCTTCAAGGTTATTTGATGTCCTAGAGGGTTTAGAATGTGCTGATTTTTTGTGGATGTAATCATCCCATCTTGGATAGAACATCCACAAAAAACCAGCACATTCTAAACCTTCTAGGGGCATCAAACATTACAAGCTTTATCCACCATTCATTTTTATCTGTTAGCTTTCATTATATATTTGATACCACTAATTATATATTTGATACCCCTAGAAGTTTTAGAATGTGTTGATTTTTTTGTGGATGGTCTATCTAAGGTGGAATGATTACATCCACAAGAAACCAACACATTCTAAACCCTCTGGGCATCAAATCAAAATTGAAGGCAAAAAATGAAGGCAAAAATTTAAGGCACATGATCCTGACCCATATATATATATATAGGGTTAGGATCCTGTGCCTTAAATTTTTGCCTTCATTTCTTGCCTTCAAGGTTATTTGATGTCCTAGAGGGTTTAGAATGTGCTGATTTTTTGTGGATGTAATCATCCCATCTTGGATAGAACATCCACAAAAAACCAGCACATTCTAAACCTTCTAGGGGCATCAAATATTACAAGCTTTATCCACCATTCATTTTTATCTGTTAGCTTTCATTATATATTTGATACCACTAATTATATATTTGATACCCCTAGAAGTTTTAGAATGTGTTGATTTTTTTGTGGATGGTCTATCTAAGGTGGAAT